>BROG01001415.1:0-57848 GCA_030159075.1 Atrina japonica | reverse complement strand
TATATCATCAAATTAATTCGTGTTTTCAGGTACTCTGTTTGACGAAAACAAATGTTGAGATTCCTGTTCATTAGTACTTCTTGAGTCGTTTATACCGATTGTGAGGAGGATTAATTCCTCAGATATTTCATTTGATTTTAAGTGTGGACACTCAATGGTTTGGCCAATGAATACGGCATCCTCCATGACACCTGATCAAAACTATGTACGGATAATGTAGTCGTTATTTGTCCAAAATTGTCCTAGGCCCGCCACCATAAAACTTGAGAATTTAATCAAGTCTGAGATCATCTGAATTTGGTCTGCCCAGCCAATCAGACCTTAGGATTAGTCATGAAATTTAGACTTAAGTAATTATTTTGCTTTATGGTCCAAGACTTAAGTTTGCATACTGTTTCTTCAACAACATGGCGGTTAATTCTTTGGTATTTGTGCTTTTCATATCAAAAACCTAACTGACATATTTAGTATTATATCTTGTCTTGTAGCTGGTGTTGAAAGAATGTGGTGTACCCGAACTAAATTTGTGGTGGAGACGATGGAAAGCACCGGAAATACAATAACAGTAAACTTCATATCAGGAACATACGGTCCATACCACGGATTCGCCTTGTCGTACAGACAAAATAGTAAGACAGCTGCTTGAAGGAGGAAGAAGGTCACATGTCATTTCATAAATCGAATTAGTTCTGTATATATATATGAGCCAGCACGTGCCTTTCTATCACATACCCTGTATCAGCCTTCCCTTTATCACATCCCTTCAACCTTTCATCGCACTTGGAACGCTTCTTGTATTATTATTATATATTTAACACCTCGATTGTTTTTTCGCTTCAGGTAAGTACATTCCGTGACATAATAAGCCTCATTGTTTAAAATGTTAAAGATTGTTGAATGAAAATGTGAACGTTTAAAACACCTGCTACCTTACTAACATATTTACACTAAACTACAAATTATGTCAGCAAAGTATTTTGATGAAGATTAGTTTTAAGTCACATGTATACATTTTTGTTTTACGAGTCTCCGTAATTTCAGAAATGGGGAATTCCCATAATCGCTAAAGGAACGTATAGTTTCTGTTAACCTACATTTTATCGGTAAACGTTTGACAAGTGACTGAAAATACTTAGCATTTGCCAGTTAAGCAGTAGGATTTCTAAATATCTAATAAAAAAAAACAAAATATTGCAATATCTGTATCGCAAGCTTTATCAACTCTCGACCAATATATATTTTATATATATATATATAAGACGATTTCGTTTCTGTAAATTAGACTTCATCAGCTTATCATCAATTTAAATAGTATGTGTATTTTCTAAAGAGAAAGTAGTATCATACAAGGCCAATTGATATATTTAAAAGTATAGCCACCAATTGTATTTTTTCTGTAATCGATGACAATATCTGTAGAAAGTCTTAGTGTTTACAAGTCTGTTTACGATTTCAGTTTCCTGATAGTTTACAAATCTTTCAGTAAAATCTATATCCCTTGCAGTTTCGACAGTTGATAACAAAACTACAAGTGCAACAAGTTCAACTGAACCAGTAACTGGTGAGAAAACAACAGAAGATCAGTCCACAGTAGCTACAACAACCCAGTCCACAGCACACCAACTTACTTCAACGGGTATACATACGAGTTTGTATGGTTCTACCTTTGATAAGGTTTATAGCAAAATGTACTATATTATCTACATATATATTTATTTTGCTAGTTATCCTTGAACACAACATACCAAAATATCTCTCTCTCTCTCTCTCTCTCTCTCTCTCTCTCTCTCTCTCTCTCTCTCTCTCTCTCTCCTTTCTGTGGTTGAAGAAAAGACGTCCTCCGGAGAAACAATCCCAAGCTAGACTTTCCACGCGGAAGTAGTGCTTAGTATTGAATTTCCATTAGGAAGAACCAACCCGTACCCAACCTTCCCTCTAGTAAAAAGCGCCCCAATTTCCCCCCAAATGAGAGCTATCTACCTCTTTTATCTTACCTGTTATATTTCTACAATTATATCAATCAATAATGACCCAAAACTAACATATCAATTCGTACATTGTGTTAACAAAATGAAATAATTAAAATTCTAATATTTGATATTAAATTCATTATCTACACTCATGTCTTTGTCGACTTATTTAGTTGATATACTTAGTTGATGAAATCCGGAATAAGATGGAGGCAATTATATCAAGAGCCGGTGTTCTCCTACCAGGGGAACTCTATGCTGATATGGTGGTGCGCTGATTCTCTGCAAGGAAGAAAGTATATGTTACAATACCCGATCTTAACTCAGTATTTTGGTATTATAGTATTCTATTTATAGTCGTTGTTACCTTTCCACCATTTGTTACTGACTTTTCTTATGTTTCAGGTCAGATAAACCAGTGTAACGGTGATATACAAATTATATCCATGGAGATGTTTAAACCGTTGACATTTAAATACCCGGATAATGGAACATACGACCAGTAAGTAGTTGTGACTCCGGTATAGAAATGCTGTTATAGTATGTGTTATTTAAATGTTCACATAGTGTTCTGTATTGGGTGTAGTAACATGCTTAGTCCTCATGACCAATAAAAGTAGTCTGATATCAAATCTAATGATTATTTAAATCATCTATATGACAGAAAATTGAAATTGAATAAATAAATCATACATCCAGTAAAATTATAACTGGCGAGGTCCACACTGGATAGTTCATAGGTTACAGCGTTTGACGTGAGGACGCAATTGGATAAAGTAATAGTGTTGAACAATTCTAATGCACTCTGTTTGGTCCGCGTTTTTCATTGGTTGATGACGTAACCGGACTCACTCAAACGATTATTACGTTACACTTCATAGCCCCTGACCCCGATTTGCAGTAAAACGTCTCGCAAAGGAGTACATTTGAAATAAACAGTTACTATTATCATTTACTATAGGAATCTGAACTGCAAGTGGTTATTCTCCAGTGCTCCAGGTTCCGTCATTTTGTTTCATGTTGCAAATTCCTATGTACATTGTGATGACACGTTGAGAACATACGACGGTAAGATAACTTATATAAAACTGAGAGCGTCAGACAGTACGTAAGTATGAGAACATACGACGGTAGGTTTACTTATGTAAGACTGAGATCGTGAGACAGTACGTAAGTATGAGAACATACGACGGTAGGTTTACTAATATAAGACTGAGAGCGTGAGACAGCACGTAAATATGAGAACATATGGCGATAAGTTTCCTTATATAAGACTAAGAGCGTGAGACAGTACGTACGTATGAGAACATATAACGGTATGATTATTAATACAAGACTTACAGCGTGAAACAGTACGTAAGTATGAGAACATATGACGATAAATTTACTTATATAAGACTAAACCATGAGAAAGTACGTAAGTATGGGAACATGTGACAATAGACAACACGTATGTATGAAAACAATCGAGAGTGCATTTCTTTACATCAAGTACAGAGTGTAAAATCTTACATATCTAGAAGACAACTTACATGAGATCAAGAGTGTACGACAGTAGGTTTACTAGAATTTGTGTTTGAGAAGACACGATAGCATACTTTATAGTATAGGATACTTTGACAAACTTTAAAACACAAGAGTACGTAAATTTGCATACGTCTAATGTCCTACAGTAGTACAGTTTCTTCCATACATTTGAAAACCTGGACAGTTGCGTTCTTTTGAGCAGACTTGAGAACATTTATGCTCACAGTTAAAACTGAAAATACATTGCGTATTTTGTATAAGCGTGAGAATATACGATTTACTTTTTTAAATTTGAGAACAATGATGTTACCCTACACAAGGTTGAGAAAATACATCCATACATGTACTTACAAAAGAACATTAGCGTACACTTGTGTTCATACTTATACAAGTTTAATTGCTACCAGAGCGTGGATTCACGTGTATTGAGAATACTAACGAATATGAAATAGTTTATCTGAGTCTGGTTAAGTTTCCTTGCGTACATCTCTGGGGGATACGTGTGATTTGACTCGTTAGACGTCGTACAGCAGTGTGTGTGTCACTTTTAGTATTAATTATACATTGATATATGTTGCTAAATATTTTCAAGGATATTTATCCAGTTTTCATTTCATCCTATGTAATTAGGAAACAGTACTTCGTCATCTGTGCTATTGGACAATGGATGTTCAAATCCACCCGGAGGAACTAAAACTCCGATTGTATCTACACAAAATGATATATTGGTGTATTTTACAACGGACGGCACGCTCACAGCGAATACTGAAACCGGATTTGACCTTCCAGTGATATCGGGAATCGATATGTGTAAGACTTATATATGTTTATTTTTCATACCTGCATTCAGTTTCAATTATCTTTTTATACATTTGATTATATCAGAACCACTGGACTTAGACCTGTGTGACGAAACGCAATAATTGTTATCTTTTTAAACAAAAGTCATAAGGATGAAATCACAAACCAAATAAGTTTCACAAATGAAAAACGATTCCGGTTACGTATGGCAGATATTACAATGTATTTGTTCAAGGTTTTAATAACATATTATCTACATCTACTTTATGAATTATAATCTATCCACCCAATCCCTCAATATTACATGACACCGAAACGGACGTGGATTTGTATCTATAAAACAAAATACGACTAAGTAGAATATGGTTGACATTATTATTGTATCAATATTTGGGTTTTGAAGCTTGAGGTATTTTAACATGATTGTCAAACTAGTAGTTAACGACGACACTTGTCCATTGTTTCTTTCCATCCGTCATAGTCTCTCAATACCTTGTTTTTTCTGCAATATAGAAAATGATAATTTTGACATTTCTGTCACAGCAAATTCCGGTGAATCCTGTGTAAGTCAAACAAACCTAACAGCTACTTCACATGTCCAGTACCTGACATCTCAAAACTTTCCAAACAAAGTTGTGAAGTAAGTCATTCCTTTAAATTACATTCTTGATAATATTTATAGTATATACAGTGTATATATATAATTTGGTATTCATATATTCATAGTAGTTAATGTATCAAAATATACTGAAAAAGAAAATTAGAAACAGCTGCAAAGAAGGTTCCACTAAATTGAAGAAAAAATGACAGAAATTACAGTTGAATTATTTTCATTATGTAATACATGAAATGTATTTTACAAAATAGTGCATTTTTCCAGTAAATGCCACAAAAACACTCTAACACACGTGCCTCTGCTTCTCATGCTTTTATTTACTTACAGAAACTCTAAGTGCACATGGGTCATAACAGCCGCTGATTCCTCTGCCAATATTTCAATTGTATTACTCTTCCTTGATCTGGATGTGTATAATGGAAATTGCTACGACTCTTTGAATATCATTGACGGTATGTTTATTTGATTTCCATACTTTTCTAAAGAATTATCTATATTAGCTTAACAGATTATCTAGTCTTCAAAGAGGTTAGATTACCGTACACTCTTTCTTATGATTCTTTAAAACTACAAAAATTAAAAGAGAGTTATTTTCACACGGTCAGCATGTTCATCAAAACCGCTGAAGAGATTTTGTCGAAATGTTTCAAGGACGCAAGTTCTCAGATTCCAAGTTCTGTGTTTTCAGCCAGATAAACTTCGGAGTATATCGGCGATATTGAATCTGTTATTGTTAATCTGTTTCTCCAGAACTACGACATAAATTGAAAACCTAATCGTATCTGAATTGATTTTCATATATGTATAATGCTTTTTGGGGGCAAAAATAGTAAAATTAATTTTTGACATTTTTAGACTGTCATTTTTATTCATCTTTGTATGATTTCTTTTTACCCGTAGGTAGGCAACGGATACTAATGTGAAATAATTTTGCTGAAATCTAATGTTAAGGTTTTTATGAAATTTTAAGATTGCAAAGAAGGGATGGGGAAATTTTTAATGCTTCCAGTTTGTCTATCAAAACAGCAAATATATAGGAATGTATTCAGGTTAGAGTGAAATAGATCCAAGTGAGTATCCTTCTTTGAAAACTTTTCCCCCCAAGCTACTATGACAATTTAAATAGCCTTGGTTCATGATTACTTAGGAATAAGTCAGTCTTGGTACATTTCATCTAATGAAAATAGGAAACAGCTCTTCATCACCTGTACTATTGAATAATGGGTGTTCTACATTATCCGGGACATCTTGATTCTCCAAGGAGCATTAGTTGTGTTAACCAAACAATGATTTCGATTTTTGTACTTTTACTGATGTGCAATAACAAATAAGAGCTATACACATAATTTAATAATCTGATACTTCAAAATATTATGTGAAAATAACATCAGATCCAATATGCTATTCATATCAAAAATAGTTAAAATTGAGTTAATCAATTGCCACTGAAAAAGTGTCAAATCTCGGTTTCACAAAATATATAGGAATTTAAGAATTTATATGCCCGTGTATATCTTTTTGAGGTTATTGTGTATCAATCTAAGTAGTAAAAAGGGGCATTTTAAAAAATACACACCTTGTGTCATTTAAGTTTATGCCGGATAATTATGTGACTTTCACAACATATAACGATCACTTTGGGAGAATGACGTCAGATATATACCCTTTATTCTAGAACATATAGAGGTGAGTTAGTTTAAAAACTTTTTGAATATAATGATGCCTGAACTCTTTTTCAGGTGGTGTCAAAACCCAAAAATGCAAAAGATTTTCCTTTCCAAATGAGACATATACTAGTGAATCAAATACACTCACAATACAATTTACATCGGGAAATTTTGGACCATTCCATGGATTTGTCCTATCCTACAGTCAAACTGGTAAGATGCTTCTTTTATATTGTTTTCAATTCTCGTAGACAGTATTTAATCACGAAAATGTCAGCATTCTGATAGTGTGAACACCAAGTTAATCTGATCTGTTAAACACACGCGCGTGTGCCCTTGCAATCGCACGAACAAAAACACACACACATACACACACACACAGTTGTTTGTCAGCATTCGTATGGACACCAACAACCCCACTTACTATAACCCGGTCGTTTCTATTATACAAGATAAACAGACTCCGTTTTAAATCTTTTAAACTTCAATTGTTTATGCATTGCATTTATAATTATTTTGAATTTCATTTGTGTAAGCTTGTCTAAATGAAGCGGATGAATAATCCAAGGATTTTAAAGTAAGCATGGATTATCGCTTTATATGATATATGTGAATAATCATTTATATTTTGGTAGTTAGATAAAATGGTACAATTGTTACCTCATAACATCTCTAGTGTGTAGATATCGCTAAAATACATTCAATTTTCCATATTTGTTTCCAAATCACCACCTCATCGATTACTAAGATACTGTTTTGATTTAATTACGTCCATGTTTTATTTCATAGATCCAGCAGATATTGCTACATCGGCGGACACAACGGCAACTAGCAGTGCTGTTACCACGGATGCTACAGTTGCAGACAAAACAAGTACATCATTTACATCAACTGAAATACAAACAACTACAGAAACATACATAACAACACCAGCTACAACACAAGAAGCAGATACATCACCAACCACAACAGTGTCACCGACAACTACAATACCCGTATCAACAGCTACATCAACGCACACAACGTCATCGCCAACACTTACAACAACAACAACAACATTATCTTCAACAACAACAAAGGCAGATGAGACATTATATAATTGTGCGGCTTTGACAACGAAAGATTTTTTTGCTATTGCACCTTTCACGCCCGCTGTTAGAATAGTTTTATGTATTGGTATATAGTTTGTAGCTCTGTTTGAAGTCTTAGCATGTTGTCTGATATTTTCTAGTAGGCGGCCGACTAAGCGCAAATAAATACCGCAAATCGTCTAGAGAATATTTCCACGCACTGTACAACAGAAATTCGAACAGTATGACTCCCACATATAAAACCTGTATTACCCAACGCCATATTGTGTGTCAAAAACTTAATTTATGTTTTTTATTTTTGTTTGTAATTGCATATATATACTGTGTAACGACTACCATACATATCACGTGATCTATTAATGCGTCTGTTGTTGCGAATGAATTCATCATTTTTCTGTAGAATGTCGACATTGTAGTATGGGTTCCACAGTGTCACTGTGAATTTGTGACAATATTATCATTTTATAAGTTTTTTTCTAATATTGCCTTCATATGAAGATAAATTCATTCTGTAAAAGGTATCAGTGTTTACAAGTCTATTTAAGATTTCACTTTCAGTAAAATCTATATTCCTTGCAGTTTTGACAGCTGACACTACTACTGCAACACGTTCAACTGAACCAGTAACTGGTGAGAAAACAACAGAAGATCAGTCCACAGTAGCTACAACAACCCAGTCCACATCACAGCAACTTACTACAACGGGTATACATACAAGTTTGTATGGTTCTACCTTTGATAAGGTTTATAGCAAAATGTACTATATTATCTACATATATATATATTTTTTGCTAGTTATCCTTGAACACAACATACCAAAATCTCTCTCTCTCTCTCTCTCTCTCTCTCGTTTCCGTGTCACATAGACGTCCTCCGGAGAAACGATCCCGAGCTAGACTTTCCACGCGGAAAATGTGCCTAGTATTGAATTTCCATTAGGAAGAACTATCCCGTACCAAACTTTCCCTCTAGTAAAAAGCGCCCCAAACACACCAAAAATGAGAGCTATCTACCTCTTATATCTTGCCTGTTATATTACTACAATCATATCAATCAATAATGACCAAAACTAACATTTCAATTTGAAGTTAACAAAATGATATAATTAAAATTGTAATATTTGATATTAAATTCATTATCTACACTCATGTCTTTGTCGACTTATTAAGTTGATATACTTAGTTGATGAAATCCGGAATACGATGGAGGAAATTATATCAAAGGCCCGTTTTCTCCTACCAGGGGGACTCTGTGCTGATATGCTGGTGCACTAATTCACCGCAAGGAAGAAAGTATATGTTACAATACCGGAACAAACTGCATTCCTGATCTTAACTCGGTATTTTGGTATTATTGTATTCTTTTTATAGTCGTTGTTACCTTCTTTTTACCATTTGGTACTGACTTTTCTTATGTTCCAGGTCAGATAAACCAGTGTAACGGTGATATACAAACTATAGCCATGGAGATGTTTAAACCGTTGACATTTAAATACCCGGATAATGGAACATACGACCAGTAAGTACTTGTGACTCCGGTATAGAAATGTTGTTATTGTATGTTATTTAAATGTTGACATAGTGTTCTGTATTGGGTGAAGTAAAATGATTAGTACTCATGACCAATAAAAGTAGTCTGATATCAAACCTAATTATTATTCTAATCTATATGCCAGAAAATTGAAATTGAATAAATAAAGCATACATCCAGTAAAATTATAACTGTCGAAGTCCTCACTGGATAGTTCATAGGTTACAGCGTTTGACGTGAGGACGCAATTTCTTTGGATAAAGAAATAGTGTTGAACAATTCTAATGTACTCTGTTTGGTCCGCGTTTTTCATTGGTTGATGACGTAACCAGACTCACTCAGACGATTATTACGTTACACTTCATAGCCCCTGACCCCGATTTCCACTAAAACGTCTCGCAAAGGAAACGGTTCCAATATGGGGTAAATCGTTGATTTGAACGATACGACAAACTAACGATTAGCCGCTCGTGCTAATCAACTTAAAGGGTTTCACTATCAAATGGTCAATAAAACTACGATGAACTGCTTGTTTTATATGACCCCACACAGATCTACTTCGATGCACTTGTTGAATTTTACTGTTTACATATTTTGTAATACATTGTATATCGAAATATTTTTATCAGTGTCTAGAATTCATTGCATTACAATCTCAATAAACCAGTATTGAAATTAGCTAATTCAAACGATAAATCAGTAGCTATATTTATGCAAATCAATATACAAATACTAACAAAGTATTTCGATCATAGATAAAGGTAGGAGACTCTATATGTCAACGTTTTAGGTCGTTTCTGGCATTAAAACACAGGCATTAGACTAGGGTTACCCTGTGACAAAATCTGACAGGGTATCGGCGGGCGATTCTCCTGTCTGAAATGAAGTTTCATGCCGACGGGTCATCCCCTAATTATGCAAGAAATGTATGTTCAAACTGAGTACATTTAAAATAAACAGTTACTATTATCATTAACTATAGGAATCTGAACTGCAAGTGGTTATTCTCCAGTGCCCCAGGTTCCGTCATTTTGTTTCAAGTTGCAAATTCCTATGTACATTGTGATGACACCTTGAGAACATACGACGGTAAGATAGCTTATATAAAACTGAGAGCGTGAGACAGTACGTAAGTATGAGAACGTACGATGGAAGGTTTACTAATATAAGACTCAGAGCGTGAGACAGCACGTAATTATAAGAACATATGGCGAATGGTTTACTTATATAAGACTGAGAGCGTGAGACATACCGTAAGTATGAGAACATATGACAATAGACAACACGTATGCATGAAAACATTCGAGAGTGCATTTCTTTACATCAATTTGAGATTATAAAATCTTTCATATTTGAGAAGACAACTTACATGAGATCAAGAGTGTACGACAAGAGGTTTACTAGAATTTGTGTTTGAGAATACACGATAGCATTCTGTATAGTATAGGATACTTTGACAAACCTTAAAACACATGAGTACGTAAATTTGCATAAGTCTAATGTCCTACAGTAATACATTTCCTTGCATACATTTCAAAACCTGGAAAGTTGCGTTCTTTTGACAAGACTTGAGAACATTTAAACTGAAAATACATTGCGTGTTTTATATAAGCGTGAGAATATACTATTTACTTTTTTAAATTTGAGAACAATGACGTTACCCTACACAAGGTAGGGCATGTACTTACAAAAGAACATTAGCGTACACTTGTGTTCATACTTATACAAGTTCAAATGCTACCAGAACGTGGATTCACGTGTATTGAGAATACTAACAAATATGAAATAGTTTATCTGAGTCTGGTTGAGTTTCCTTGCGTACATCTGTGGGGGATACGTGTGATTTGACTCGTTAGACGTCGTACAGCAGTTTGTGTGTTACTTTTAGTATTAATTATACATTCATATATGTTGCTATATATTTTCAAGGATATTTATCCAGTTTTCATTTCATCTTATGTAATTAGGAAACAGTACTTCGTCATCTGTGCTATTGGACAATGGATGTTCAAATCCACCCGGAGGAACTAAACCTCCGATTGTATCTACACAAAATGATATATTGGTGTATTTTACAACAGACGGCACGCTCACAGCGAATACTGAAACCGGATTTGACCTTCCAGTGATATCGGGAATCGATATGTGTAAGACATATATGTTTATTTTTCATACCTGCATTCAGTTTCAATTATCTTTTTATACAGTTGATTATATCAGATCCACTTGACTTAGCCTGTGTGACGAAACGCAATAATTGTTATCTTTTTAAACAAAAGTCATAAAGATGAAATCACAAACCAAATAAGTTTCACAAATGAAAAACGATTCCGGTTACGTATGGCAGATATTACAATGTATTTGTTCAAGGTTTCAATATCATATTATCTACTATCTACATCTACTTTATGAATTATAATCTATCCACCCCATCCCTCAATATTACATGACACCGAAACGGACGTGGATTTGTATCTATAAAACAAAATACGACTAAGTAGAATATGGTTGACATTATTATTGTATCAATATTTGGGTTTTGAAGCTTGAGGTATTTGAACATGATTGTCAAACTAGTAGTTAACGACGACACTTGTCCATTGTTTCTTTCCATCCGTCATAGTCTCTCAATACCTTATTTTTTCTGCAATATAGAAAATGATAATTTTGACATTTCTGTTACAGCAAATTCCGGTGAATCCTGTGTAAGTCAAACAAACCTAACAGCTACTTCACATGTCCAGTACCTGACATCTCAAAACTTTCCAAACAAAGTTGTGAAGTAAGCCATTCCTTTACATTCCATTCTTGATAATATGTATAGTATATACAGTGTATATATAAATTTTGGTATTCAATGTAATGTATCAAAATATACTGAAAAAGAGAGTGAGAAACAGCGGCAAAGAAATTTCCACCAAATTGAAGACTTAGCCGGAAATGACAGAAATTACAGTTGAATTATTTTTATTATGTAATACATGAAATGCATCTTACATAATAGTGCATGTTTCCAATAAATGCCGCAAAACACTCCAACACACGTACCTCTGCATCTCATGCTTTTATTTACTTACAGAAACTCTAAGTGCACATGGGTCATAACAGCCGCTGATTCCTCTGCCAATATTTCAATTGTACTACTCTTCCTTGATCTGGATGTGTATAATGGAAATTGCTACGACTCTTTGAATATCATTGACGGTGTGTTTATCTGATTTCCATACTTTTCTGAAGAATTATCTATATTAGCTTAACATATTATCTAGTCTTCAAAGAGGTTAGATAACCCGTACACAAGGTATTTATTCATTTCTAAATCATAAATGTGACCCAGAATTGTTTATATGAATAATGAAAAATAATAATGTGTTCCTGTAAAGTCAGATCCAGAGGTTTTAGAAATAATTATATAGTCAACATAATATAACAAAATATTAAGGATCGAGACTGTCTGTTCATTTTTTCAGCCTGATCGGCTCAGGATTGAATCCAGGATGGGACAAAATAGGTAAGAGGGGCTCCCAGAGTAGCTCTCCCACAGAACAGCTGCTTATATTGAAAACTGATTACATATGAGTGATAAACATGGATGTTTAATTTAAAGCTAAACTAGGATCATAAAAAGCTTTTGAACTTTTAATAAAAAATAAATTTGTTGAAAAAAAATTGTTTTGAAACATTTACATTTCATCTCCCCACACAGCAGACATATTTGTAATTCTTCCATAGGAAAACAAGTCCCACAACAGGTATAAAATCGTCATTGTTTATCTGTACTCGCAATGAGGTTCCCATCCCCTAAACCATATATTTACTGATTCCTCATAAACAGACAGGTTTTATGGTGATAATGTGGGGATCCCCAGGGTCATTCCCCTGCCCGTTATTTCAGAAATCTTCAATTATCCGAAAAAACGTTGAGATCCCCACCCCTAAACCATATAACCATATATTTCCTTATTCCTCATGACAAGACAGGTTTTATGGTAATATTTTGGGGACCCCAGGGTCATTCCCCTGTCCGTTATTTCAGAAGTTTTCAATTATCTCAAAACCGTTGAGATTTCCACCCCTAAACCATATATTATCTTATTCATCGTGACAAATTTTCAATTATCTCAAAAACCATTGAAATCTCCACCCCCAAACCATATATTTTATTATTCCTTTTGACATGTTTTATGGTGATATTTTGGGGATCCCCAGGGTCATTTCCCACCCCGTAATTTCAGGAATCATCAATTATCTCAAAAACAGTTGAGGTCCACACCCCTTAACCATATATTTACTTATTCTTCATGACAAGAGAAGTTTTATGGTGATATTTTGGGGTCCTCTGGGTCATCCCCACCCCCTTATTTCAGAAATCTTCAATTATCTCAAAACCGTTGAGCTTCCCACCTTTAAACCATATATTTTCTTATTCCTCATGACAAGACAAGCTTTATGGTGATATTTTAGGAATCCCCAGGGTCACACCCCCTTTCTTCAGAAATATTCAATTATCTCATAAATATTTGAGCTTCCCAACCTAAACCATATATCCTCTTGTTACTCATGACAAGACAAAGTTGTATGGAGGTATTTTGGGAATCCCAGTCCATTCCCCACCCCATAATTTCAGAAATATTAGATTATCTGAAAAAAAACTTATTTCAGAATTATCTAAAACATTGTTGAAATCCCCACCTCTGAATCATGTATTATCTTATCACTCTTGACAAGACAAGTTTCAGGGTGAAATTTCTGGGTGTCCCCCAGGCCATTCCCTACCCATTATTTTAGAAATCTTAAATCATTTAAATGTTAACTTTACCACTAAACAGGTATTTTCATGCTTCCCATGACTAGAAAAGTTGTATATTACAATCTTGTTATGTTTGGCGAAAGTAGATGGACTGGGTTACATGAAAAGATGGACTGGTTTGCTCAGGACAGTGCGAAAATGGTTAAATTGTAGAAATAAACATAATTGTACAAAGTCTTCACTTTTGTGCATCATGAAAACTGAATGTATGATTAGAAAGAGCAAAAGGATTTACCATGATTGTGAAATTCGTGATCATTTTGGTCGGTAAGGCACAAAAAGTGATTGATGTTTTTATTTTTGTGTATCTAATCCGGATATACCAAAACCACATCTCACTGTTATATGATTAAAAGGATTGAAACTTGTCAGTATTGTATGATAGTTAAATCAATATATCCATCATCTATTATGAAGCATAAAGAGCACATAGTTGACACAATGATTTCTAAAGACCAAAACATGTGCATACTCAGGTGAGCGTTAAGGCCCATGGGCCTCTTGTTTTTTACTTTGACTACTTCTACTTTAATCAAATGCAATTGAAAAAGTGCCAAATCTGGGTTTCTCAAGCAGTTTTCAGAAATATAGAAATTTAAGAATTTTTATGTTTGTGTTTATCTCTTTTTTACTAATTCTATATCAATCTAAGTAATGAAAAGTGGAAAAATCAATACACACACACACGCACGCGTAATGTCCATTTAAGTTTCTGCCGGATAAATAAGTGACAGTCACAACATGAAGATAATTTTTGGACGGTGGCGTCAGTTATTTACCCTGCATTCTAGAACATATAGAGGTTAGTTGGTGAAAGTACAATTTGAATATAATGAAGCTTGAACTCTATTTCAGGTGGTGTCAAAACCCAAAAATGCAAAAGATTTTCCTTTCCAAATGGGTCATATACTAGTGAATCAAATACAGTCACAATACAATTTACATCGGGAAATTTTGGACCATTCCATGGATTTGTCCTATCCTATAGTCAAACAGGTAAGATGCTTCTTTTACATTGTTCTCATATTTCAATCTCGCAGTCATCTTCGCGGACAACAAATTTGTTGATTTGTTGAAAACATGAAAGAAAAAGATATACTTTTTTATTTTCAATCATGTCTATATACAGTTAATTTTGATTTTCTGACAATATTTGTTTTTGTTTTGAGTTAACATACTTTTATTCTATTAATATATTGATAGTTTGATATATTAATCTTTGAAAGTAAATCATGATTAAGATATTCTAAAATATAATATATCTTATTTCTTTGCATAATTGCAAAATAGCAAACATGTACATAAATGTCTGTGTCTATGTGTATACATGATATTGATTGCGTGTATTTGTGTGTATACATGGTGTTCATGTGTGCTTATGTGCTTATATGCTTTTGTATTTATTGATATAGACTAGGTGTTCTAATATAAATATGACTGACATAAGTATAGTCACATAATAGCTTATTTATAATACTGCATTTTGTATGATTATGCAGTAATTACCATGTATCACTATCAATAACATATTATAAAATGTACATATATGCTATTCTTTTAAATTGCTTACTTTTGAACGTGTGTGTTTTTCCTTTTGCGTTTGTTATTTTGTGTTATCTATAGTGTGTTTGTTTATTTCTCTTATATTTTCATGCAATTGTATGTAATTTTCTGTTTCAATGCATCAAATCTTGTGAATATTCATTTACAACAAAAACAGTTTGCTCTGTAATTTACCCATTATATAAAGATTAATTTTGATAGATGCAATATATATATATATATATGTGTGTGTGTGTGTGTGTGTGTATGTGTATGTGTGTTGGTTATCATGGTACAGTGAGAAATTTGTTAAGATAAGTGAAGAACATCACAATTTTCTAGTTATACAATGTTTTTGTTTTATTCCGTCAGCGCTTTAGCCATCGTCGGTCTTCAGACGGAGACTATTGTTACTTACAGGGAGTAATGATCATAAATAAACTTTTTTGTACGCACTTAATGTTTATATTTATATACTTTCGTCGTATTTGTAAAGTTCCATTCCAATTAATGGCAGATAATGCACATATTATAAGCTATTACAATAGTATTGTTATGACGAAATATCGAAAACGAGGTTGCCTAGGAACCTAAACAAACTATTGTAAATAAATAGTCTTAAAAGTTTGATTCAATTTTGTGTTGGGATTTGGTTTCATACATTGATGTTTTAAGTAAATAATGTTTCAGACATTTTGCAATTATAGTTTGCATAATTTTCTTTACAATGTACAGCAGCCAACTTATACATAAAGGTGATGCTTTAGTAACACTTTACAGCTACCTATACATCGATAACTACAAGTATTATCACTGAAGCAACAATGACAACATCTACACCAGCGACAACTACGACAATGGAACAAACGACAACAGGTAAGTAAAGTATTAAAACACAATGTTATCTGTTTTCTTGTATGTTTATTTAAGTACATTTTTGGCAACGTATAAGCTGACCAAAACAAGAGTTGATAAAAAGAATTCACGACAAGAAACCGGACACTTTTTAAATGGTGAAAAAATAGATGGTTAATATATAAATATCGGATTAATTAACTAAAAGAAACAATGAAAACATTCTATACTTCCTTGTTCATTGAGCCAGAAGTAATTGTTTAACTGAATAGACAACATGAAAAGTCTATATTGGTCCCAGTGGAAAGTATACTATTTGTTTTCAATTTGCATTATAATATTGTTTCGGAGAAATCAGTATTTAAGGTCAACGGAATTGAAATTTCAATGTTAAAATTCTAGTCAATTTTTGTTAAGATACAATTTAAAGCTCTTTGTGATGTACGCCTCTGTTTTACAATACCAAATGAAAAAAGTTAATCGCATTTAATATTAGAAAATTCGCCCTCTTCACCAACTTTCCAGCTTCGTGTCCGCTAGATCGAAAGTGAGGTAAAAGTCAAACATTTGAACACTTGACATTGAAAACAACCTGAAACACAGACTGCTTAATCGCATTAATTTACAAACATAAAATAGTTTCTGTCCTCACATATTAACGACAAACCTGCTTAAAGGCTTGATGCATGTTTGTTGACAAAATAACATACATGAGCGTGTTAGCCAGTGACGGTAGTCTGATTTATATAAGTTGTGCGCAATCGACTCTTTGTGCATACTTGGTATCCGTGTTACCGTCAGAATAATAGCATAGCCTCCGTATTAATGTCGGAATGAAAATAGTCAATATCATTTGTTGTTCATTGACAACGCTGCATATAGCTAACAAAATACATTTTCAGGTATAAAGAGCCAGCAAATGGCACGCCCTCGTCGAAGATAAGAACGTATGTGTAAAATGCACACGCTTATTTCAATTGAGTAGTTCTTTATAAATATTTGATATAAAACCATACACTAGAAGCATATTTCACCTAGAGGCTTCTGAATCAGGAGAAGAAATTGCTAGATTTTGGCGTTTAATATGACATTTAGATTTATCACATGACTTTTTTATCATCTAATATCTGATTGGCTCGTTTCAAACTTTCTGTTTGTCACTCATTCGTTATATTAATCCATAAATTGCTTCTTAGGTTGATATAACAATCCAACACATCGAGGTCGTACCGAAAAAATAACACAAAGGAATCCCCGACCCTTGACACGCTCGTCGTTCATTGTATAGCCAATTATCAATGCTGTTTAGCTTTATGTAGTGTCAAGGAAGTGCATTCAAGATGACGTACGACGACGAGAGTGTAAACAAACGTTTTTGTTTCGCCACTGTTGACGACGATATTGTCCAAACATCATTGGAAGAGAAGTAATCTAAAACTAATAGACGCCTTATGTAACGACAATTTTTATTATTTTTAACGCGAATTAGAAATTAAAGACATCGCAGATGAAAGTGCATACACTTCTTACTTTGACATCGTACTTACTATAGACACGGATGGAAATAACAAAGTTATACGACAGACATGATGGTTTCGACTTTTCCGAATTTAAGTAGAAATTTATCCTATGGTTCGCAGATTTTTCTCTTTTTTATTGGGAATGAATTCCTTTTCAACCCCTAGGTTATTGACCTCTCAACGACACCTTTTGTCAAACTTTACCATTATGATGTTACAATTAAATAATACGTCATTCATTAATGTAATTGTGACACCTCAATCAAATGACGTAAATCAAACACATCGAACGTCACGTGTCAGATATTTCAGAAAACAATTTGTGGCTTCTAGAAAGCAGTATATAGTTATGGCAGACTTGACATAGATCTGTGTAGATCTACATAGACATGTAGATTAGGATTAGATTTACATCTAGACATGTATTTAATACACTGGAGAAAAATAATCTATCACTACCTTGAGGTATGACAAAGAAATCTTAATCCTCGTGATAAGATTCTTGAATGACAAAACCTCTGTAAGCCGTGTGTGTGTGTGTGTGTGTGTGTGTGTTTTGTAAGCCAATTGAAGATAAATATTTAATATCTTTTCAAACCAATATGTGTTATAGAAAAACAAAATCGAGATTGCTGTGTCGCTTATAATTTTCCAGGGTTGTTTTTCGTTCCGCCAAGGCAATCCAGAAGAAGTGTATCAATTTACTTCCTTCCCCAGCTGACAAATCAAAATACGAATACACACACCCAATGTTATATTAACCATTCGAGTGTAACATACGATTTGCAAATGTTTACTAGAACATTTCATTGTAACGATGTACTGTATGAATTCTGTTGTGATTTTGGCGGTGCTTTGGTTCTACACAGTGGCTGTCACAGGTACGTAAACTTGAAATTTGTTGACATGCTATTGATTTATACTTTTTGTTTTTTGGTATCTAAATTTTTTATATTTTCACTAAGTGAAATGTTGATTTACCTATTTCGATGGCAATAACATTTACTTTTGTTTTTGTTTTACGATCCATAAAGATAAAAACATGTTACTTGTTTTCAAATACACACATTTTATCTACTAACAAATGTTTTAATAATAATTGCAATAGAATATTCTCAATAGAAATAATAAAAATTTCAAAAATATTCTGATAAACATGTTTATATTCCGGTAGATCCTGTATAGAAAATGCCGTAAACGATGTTACAGTCGTATTACGTTTTCATGGTGGATAGACGCATATTTTAAACTTCCGGGTTCTTTGCAATGTTTTACATTATATAGATAACAACATAAACATGAATCACATGAAGCGAGTGAATAGAATTACATTAAGTATACACACTTATATTTTGGATAAACGAAGGTATATAAAAAATCGCTGGTCTATTAAAATGAGTGAATGCTTTAAACGAAAAATTTTACATTAGTTGTTGGATAAAATGGAAATGCATTTTACAAATGTATATGCTTTAGAATTTATAAACACAAACACACACAGATATATATATATATAGTTCCAATGATAAGAGAAATATTTGAAATCAAAATTTTACAAATGTCACAGTTTACATCTCGTGTTTGATTTTAATTTTAGTGTTAGCTGTCCATAAATATGTTACTGTTCAATTACGTACAATCTAACATACACAGTCAAAATAAGCATAACACCTAATCAGTAGTACTCTTCACAGATTATAATTATAACAAGTGGTCACATGTTGTACCTTTTACCTTGATTGTTATCATAAGTAGTACTATATACCCTGGTTATGATCATAATTAGTACTATGTACCCGGATAGTGATCATAGTTGTATAATGTACCCTGATTGTGATCATATATAAGTAGTACTATATACCCTGATTGTGATCATCAGTTGTACTGTGTACCCTGATTGTGATCATATATGTAGTGCTATATACCCTGATTGTGTTCATCAGTTGTACTGTGTACCCTGATTGTGATCATATATAAGTAGTACTATATACCCTGATTGTGTTCATCAGTTGTACTGTGTACCCTGATTGTAATCATATATGTAGTGCTATATACCCTGATTGTGTTCATCAGTTGTACTCTGTACCTTGACTGTTATCATAATTAGTACTATGCATCATGATTGTGATCATATTATGTATGTACCCTGATTGTGATCATCAGTAGTACTTTGTACCCTGATTTTGATCAGCACAAACTATGTACCCTGATTGTGATAATGATTAGTACTAGGTACCAATAGGTAGTACTATGTGACCTTTTTGCGATCATAAGTAATATATGTACCCTGATTGTGATCACAAATAATTTTGCACCCTCACTGTGATGATAAGTAGTACTATGTACCCTGATTATGATCATCACCAGTACTATGTACCGTAATTATGATCATCACCAGTACTATGTACCGTAATTATGATCATCACCAGTACTATGTACCCTGTTTATGATCATCACCAGTACTATGTACCCTGATTATGATCATCACCAGTACTATGTACCCTGGTTATGATCATCACCAGTACTATATACCCTGACTGTGATTATGATTGGTGCTATGTACCCTGATTGTGATCATAAGTAGTACTATGTAAACTTGAAGTTATCATAATCAGAATAATGTAGCCTGATTTTGATCATCACAAAATATTATGTACCCTGACTGTGATGATAAGTAATATTATGTACCATAAATGTGATCATACGTTGTACTGTATACCCTGATTATCACCTTCACTAGTATTATGTACTCGAATTGTGATTATTATTTCCCTTATCACTTTGTCGGCAAGTTAAAGAACCTTAACTGCCAAATGGTCATAAGTACATGGTCCTGCATTTGGTGACGTCTCTACACGACTGAATTATTCTTACATGGGACGTTAAACATCAATACAACAACAATAAAGTTATCATAATTAGTACTATGCACACTGAATGTGATCATCTCCAGTACTATGCACACTGAATGTGTTCATCTCCAGTACTATGTACATTGAATGTGATCATCTCCAGTACTATGTACACTGAATGTGATCATCTCCAGTACTATGTACACTGAATGTGTTCATCAGCAGTACTATGTACACTGAATGTGTTCATCTCCAGTACTATGTACACTGAATGTGATCATCTCCAGTACTATGTACACTGAATGTGATCATCTCCAGTACTATGTACACTGAATGTGATCATCACCAGTACTATGTACACTGAATGTGATCATCACCAGTACTATGTACACTGAATGTGATCATCACCAGTACTATGTACACTGAATGTGATCATCACCAGTACTATGTACACTGAATGTGATCATCTCCAGTACTATGTACACTGAATGTGATCATCACCAGTACTATGTACACTGAATGTGATCATCTCCAGTACTATGTACACTGAATGTGATCATCACCAGTACTATGCACACTGAATGTGATCATCACCATTACTATGTACACTGAATGTGATCATCACCAGTACTATGTATACTGAATGTGATCATCTCCAGTACTATGTACACTCAATGTGATCATGCTTAGCACTAAGTACACTGATTGTAATCATACATAGCACTAAGTACACTGATTGTGATCATAAATAGTAAGATGTACCCGGATTTTGATCAAGACAAAGTATTTTGTACCCTGATCGTGATCATAAGTAGTACTATGTACTTTGATCGTGATCATAAATAGTACTATGTACCATGATTATGTTCATATGTACTATGTACTCTGATTTTGATCATAAGCAGTACTGTATACCCTGATTGTGATCATCATCAGTACCATGTACCTTGACTGTGATCATTATTAGTATTATGTACCTTGATCGTGATCATCACAAAGTATTATGTACACTGATTGCGATCATAAGTAGAACTTTGTACCCTCATTGGTATCATAACTAGCACTATTCATCATCATTGTGATATTACGTAGTACTATGTACCCATATTGTTATCATCATTAGTACTATGAATCGTGATCGTAACTGTGATCGTTGGTAGGACTATGTACCCTGATTGTGATAATCACAAGTATTAGGTACCCCGATTGTGATCGTTGGTAGGACTATGTCTCCTGATTGTGATAATCGCAAGTATTAGGTACCCCAATTGTGATCGTTAGTAGGACTATGTACCCTGATTGTGATAATCACAAGTATTAGGTACCCCGATTGTGATCGTTGGTAGGACTATGTCTCCTGATTGTGATAATCACAAGTATTAGGTACCCCAATTGTGATCGTTAGTAGGACTATGTACCTGATTGTGATAATCACAAGTGTTAGGTACCCTGATTCAGGCGATTGTGATCGTTAGTAGTACTGTCTCTCCTGATTGTGATACCATTCTACTATCACATCTTCAAACTTTAGAAAACAGACTGCCAACATATATATTACATACATATATACAAACAAACAGAAACAATTGAATTGCTTAACATTGTTTGCAGAATTTTTTAATTATGTTTGAATTTCAAGTTTTATATAATACCTGTAATGATGCATATTAAGATCATTTTGTTTTATATTTTCTTCTGTAGATGTAAGCACACTTACAAGTACAACTGGCGATACCACGTCTGTAAGTTCAACAATGAGTACAACTGAAGCAAGCACAAGTACAGCTGAAGATACCACGTCTGTAAGTTCAACCTCTGTAAGTTCAACAATGAGTACAACTGAAGCAAGCACAAGTACAACTGAGGATACCACGTCTGTAAGTTCAACGCCTGTAAGTTTAACATTGAGTACTACTGACGCAATCACAACTACAACTGAAGATACCACGTCTGTAAGTTCAACGCCTTTAAGTTTAACATTGAGAACAACTGAAGCAAGCACAAGTACAACTGAAGATACCACGTCTGTAAGTTCAACCTCTGTAAGTTCAACAGTGAGTACTACTGACGCAATCACAAGTACAACTGAAGATACCACGTCTGTAAGTTCAACGCCTGTAAGTTTAACACTGAGTACAACTGAAGCAAGCACGACTACAACTGAAGATACCACGTCTGTAAGTTCAACGCCTGTAAGTTTTACATTGAGAACAACTGAAGCAAGCACAAGTACAACTGAAGATACCACGTCTGTAAGTTCAACCTCTGTAAGTTCAACAGTGAGTACTACTGACGCAATCCCAAGTACAACTGAAGATACCACGTCTTTAAGTTCATCAGTGAGTACAGCTGAAGCAAGCACACGTACAATTGAAGATACTATGTCTGTAAGTTCAACAGTGAGTACAGCTGAAGCAAGGACAAGTACAACTGATCATACCACATCTGTTAGTTCAACATTGGGTACAACTGAGCCAAGAATAAATACAACTGGAGATACGACGTCAGTAAGTTCAACAGTGCGTGCACCTGAAGCAAGCATAAGTACAAGCGAAGATACTAGTACCTATACAGATACAGCTACAACTACAGGTAAATTATGGGGAATCGGCAATAATTACCGTACATAAAAATTACTTTGATTTCAATTCACCCAGTCCTTTTTATAAGCCTTTCCGTCTGGTGTTTCTCCAAAGGTTATATATACGGATAAAAATCAAAATTGATTGTCTAGTTTACTTTCAAATGGATAGAGGGTACATGCTTCACTGATAACATCCGTTTTGTTGCTAATTCTCACACACACACACACACACACACACACACACACACACACACACACACACATATATATATATATATATATATATATATATATATATATATATATATGAACTGTGCGTTATACAGCTTCATAACAGATTACATAAATATTTTAGATGTGACACTTATGATAAAACTGGACTACTTTTTTCACTACATAGTAGACTATATTCATCTGAAGGTAGGCGAAGACTTCACTTAGTGTTTGTGAAGTCATTTGAGCTTGAATGGGGGACAATTGAATAAAATGTGTAGATAATTTTAATATTTCATTGTATTCAAGTTGAAAATTTTGCTAAATTCATCAGCTGATAAAGTATGCTTAGATGTTGATAATAATTTATAATGTAGGCTTAATGTATTCATTAAAACATAAGCAATATTTACTTTGTAAGAATTTGTCCTAGTTGAAATATATATATATATATATATATATATATATATATATATATATATATATATATATATATATATATATATATATATATATATATATATATATATCACTGAATGTCTTTAAGTCCCAAGAATTACACAACAATATTTTTTTCAAGTGCCTACATGTACACATGTGGGAGTGTATATTTATATGCATGCAAGAGTATCTGTATGTTAAAGAACATATATACATATTTCACACAAAGTATTATTACAATCTACTGTGCTCATGTATTAACAAGGTCTAGCAGCATTTTATATTTTCGTAAATTTTATTTCAGAGTTATGTAGAAAGAGGATAGGCATATCTTTATTTGCATGTTTGTTTGTTTTTTGTTTAATACTACTGGAGTGATTACCAGATAAGGATAGACAGAGTCTATTGGATGGACAGATTCTAGTAATACATAACATGTCATTTTCTGAAAAGCATTTTAATAGTTCCATAAATATCTGGGATGTAGGTTTTGGGAAGTATTAACAGATATCTCTGTACTAGTAATAAGTAAGCAAAGAGGTACATGCATGGGTACCCGGAAAAGTATTTCGTACATGTAGATGTGAATAGTTTACATGGGAATATAAAGGGTGTGTCATTGTATGTCTCTAGGGTTTAAGTTATGAATATGAATTGTGCTGGACTCTTAGTACTGTAACCATTTGTTCGGTTCATACTGTATATACTACAATTGATTATGTAATACATGTGTGTAAGTACAACATATACAAGGTATATAGTACGGGTAAATAGGGCCAAATAGAAGCTATGTTTGAATCTAATAGACATGGTATTCATGTAAGATTTTGTTTTATGTTTTTTTCTTCTGAGTTGTGTAATTGTGTATTTGTCTTTTATGTGGTGTGAAAGCTTAATACAAGTATGTGAGGTTTACGTTCTCTTTTAAATGATTTCAATTGGGTTCATATATGTTATCTCTCATTTAGACAAACCTAATAACGATTATATATATTGAGAGCCCACGTCACTTTTAGTACCTTTAAACACATTGACGATGAAATGCTTAAATTAGCCAAAATATATACACGGTCATGTCTAAACTCTTGATCAATATAAGTATTTTAAATTAGAACATGTACATCCCTCCACTGTAGAGGGTTAGGTGATTATAAAAAAGAAGAAATGTTTTAAAGTATCTGAAAGGTAAAACTTGCTCAATTTATTGTCTTCAAGATACTCATTTTACTGAAAAGGAAAAACTTAATATTCGGGCAAGTTGGGGTTAAGAAATATGTCTTTCGTCAGGCAAATCTAATTTACGAAGCGTAGCGGTTCTTTTTAATAATAATTTCTAATATAAACTGTTAAATCAAGAACATTACGAAATTGGAAACCTCCTGGGGATAGAATTAGAAATACAAAATAAATATAATATATTATTAATTACATTATGTTGACCTAACAAAGATAGTCTAGAATTTTATAAGAATATTGAGAACTTACTCAATAAAAAAGTATATGACTTTACAGTAATATTTAGTACAAGACCCAGAGAAAAAAAATATTTTAACTATAGAACTGTAAATAATCCTCTAGCCAGAAATACGGTTATAAATATGACGAAAAAATTTGAGCTAGTGGATCCTTGGCGATTGCAACATAAAGATGGGAAACAATTCTCATGGTCCTGTAAAAACCCAATTAAAAAGCTAGGTTACATTTTTCTCTCACTTCATCTGAACTTTTGAATGTTATTTATGACAAAAATATTAAACCTGGTTTCAGGAGTGACCATTCCATTGTTGAAATAAGCTTAAAGTTTTCAAACTTTGAAAAGAAAAGGGCTTTTTGAAATTTAATAATAATTTGTCAAATGATAAGCAATATATAAAAATAGTTAAAAAATGCTGTTCTAGAACTTGAGTTACAATATGCAGTATGGCTAGAGGGGGGAGAGAAACCAGCAAAATACTTTTGTGTGTTGAAAAAAGAAATTATGTAAATAAAACTATAACTACAGTAGTGAATGAAAACAATAATACATGTATTGAAAATCAGAATGACATATTACTGGAGATAAAGAATTATCACACTTCCCTGTAGTGAATGACAACAATAATACATGTATTGAAAATCAGAGTGACATATTACTGGAGATAAAGAATTATCAAACTTCCCTGTAGTGAATGAAAACAATAATACATGTATTGAAAATCAGAGTGACATATATCTGGGGATAAAGAATTATCACACTTCCCTTTATTCATCAAAAGATAGCTCCCTAGAAAATGTAAATATTGAAAACTTATTAAACTATCAAAACATACCAAAACTAGACAATGAAATGGCTAAAAACTTGAGGGAAAGATAATTATATTGAGGTGTGGATTGGTGTACAGTAGAATTTTTAAATTTTGGGGGGAAGAGATTGGCACTTTTTAAATAAGATCACTGAATTATGGCTTTCAAACAAAAAGAATTATCAGTTACACAGAAACAAGGAATTATAACTATATTACCTAAACCAAATAAACCAAGAGAATGTTTAAAGAATTGGCGATCAATATCATAATCCATAAACAGTAATTACAAGTGCTCTGCACAAAGACTTACATAAAATAAAGTTTTCTGTCATTCATAGTAATTGTATTGTCATATAGTTTGTATTACTAAATATATGGTTTAATACACAGCCACATGCATGCATGGGTGTGTATGTGCGTTGTATGTGTGCATATATATGCATATGTGTGTATGTATATGCATGTACATGTATATGTGTATGTATCCATATATGTGTATGGGTGTGTATGTGTATATCTATATATGCGTGTGTATACATGTACATGTGTATGGATGAAGTAAACGATATTTCATTATACTCTTAGCTCAATAATTTAAAATACAATATATTTACTTTGGTAATGTACTATATGTATGATGAAGCTGCAAAATAGTGTGAAAGGGGTGAAAGTGGGTGTATCAGTTGTGTCTCAGTCGTGTCTTGTCTTTAATATATGTTATAAAAAGGTATCCAACAATGGGTAAATTGTAACAGTGCCAAACTATACATGTACAAGAATATTATTACTGAGCACTCATTATGTAAGGAGGTGATCCTGGAGCAACCCAACTCTAGCACCTTCTAGTGCTATTTATTGAGTATCAATATATATATATATATATATATATATATACATTAATCACCGATCAACAGTAAATGCCGTTTAAATTGCATTAGTTGAATCATATGATAGAAAGAAACTGTCACGAGTTTCCATTCATATAACATTTATAATACTCGTTATGAATATTCCATATTTGCCCGCCAAAAGAAATTCAAAACTGATGTGATGTGAATGAAAACTCATGACAGATCCAATATATATATATATATATATATATCGCCATCCTATGTTTTCCTGAATTTTTGCGATATAACAGGTTTGACAATATTTCGAGGTTAATTCTTTTATATATATAGTCAATTTGTTTGTTAATATTCATATGATATCATATTATTGTACAAAAATAACCAACAAATATTATTTTGCACCAGCGCTTTGAGTTGGTGTATACAGGACCATTAAAAACATTATTTTTTGTTTGTTACATATATATATATATATATATATATATATATATATATATATATGTGTGTGTGTGTGTGTGTGTGTGTGTGTGTGTGTGTGTGTGTGTGTGTTCAGTTTTATCAGCAGAGACGTCCATATACAAGCGTCATAAAAAGAGGTTAACACAGAACTCTAAATAGAAACTGGATCAGATTTCGTGAGTTCTTAATTTAATCAAACCACAACAGGGGTTTACAAATTTAAATAATTCAAAACTGCAATGGAAATAGCATTAGAAAATACAAGGAATGTAAATACATTTTAAACGTGCTTTTTATTTTTATATATTTTTTAAAAATTAAAAGTCTTATTTATTTCCTGAAAAAAAAGAAATTTACAAAAATTAATTTACTGGAAAATGAATACACATCAATCGAATAATACCTTTAAATATCTCTGAAAGTTAGCAAGTTAAGAAACTATGGGGTAAGTAAATATATAGAAAATGAAACAGAATACATAATAATTCTCTATTCCAGGACCAAGTGATTGCGGGAAAACAAAAGAAGATTCGGACAAGAGTGTGGTCATTGCATTGGTAGTAATTGCTGTAGTTTTCTTTCTTGCTTTTGTATTGGCACTTATCTTCATAATAATAATAATGCGACATAGAAAACCGTCACTACTAAAAACCACCGACCAGGAGAAAGAATTGACTGACGCCACAACACCAAGTCAAATAGAGTCTTCAGTGTATGAAACCAGTTTGAATATTCAACAGGATAACAATTATGAGAACTTAGATGTGCATGTATATCAGTATTTGTAAACATGATACTATCAAAGCAAAAAAACATGAGAAAATATGTTTCCATTTACGCGACTTGACCTGTATTTGATAAGCCATTTTGAATACCTTGTTTCGGGAAAGTATGAAAAATACGAAAAGTCTGTTGTGTTCCTGTGACAGTTGTCCGATTCATGAAAAAATAGTTCTATACATTTCAGTGGCATTTTGTATCCAAGTGATGTAATTTCCTAATATCTCAATTCTAGCTATTGTTTTGTAATAGATACTGTATACAGGTACCAATCAATCATTGACCTCTGGAAATCTAGAGGTCAGATCAGGCACCATAGGGAAATGAGGATTTCCGGCAGTCTTAATTTCAAAAGTGACATGCCAATGCGAACACATTCTAATAGAATTGATGTTTCATAAGATTCTTTAACGAGTGACTTTAAATATACTATAAATTGTCTATTTAATATAAGTAATGCAGGTCTAATACAGAAAACTCAGTTAATACAGATTTTGACTGGTTTAATACAGAATTTTCAATTCCAATTCTGAATGGAATCATTGAAAAATTACCCCGCTTCGAAATGAGGACGGGCTAAATCAGGAGTAAATTGAAGTGACGACTGTATTCATATTTCAATAACACAAGTCCGTCGTCGCGTGACCCAAGCGTTTAACCGCTGTAGTTTTTGGCGTAGGAATACATAACATTTTAAAAATCCTTTCCCTGACCATGTATTTGTCGGACAAGTCTTCTCTGAATATATGAATGAATCAATAAATAATAAAATAGTACACATTCATTTCGTATTTTTTATTTAAAAGCCATTCAATACCACAAAACAAACAAAAATCACAGAAAGAAATCGAAAACACAAGACTAGGCCTGCATCTGTAGCATACTGTACATGTCCATATTGCAATAGGCTAGATCTAGGTCATGTTATGAAAAGAAACAGGCCACAGAAATGAAAATTCGCTTCGTAGTTGCGATGCTTGTAAGTTGAACAGAAAAAGGATTCGGTTTAGTGCAATTTTGTCAAGCATCTCTGATAAACAGCTTGCTTTGCCATCACCATATGTTCCTGTCAGAGACCATTCGTCACTCGCATTGCGTGAAATCGGCTCTCATTTCACCTCAGATCCTATAGGCCTAATTGCGAGGCTACTTCCCAGATCCATCTTGTTTTTACAACCTATAATGTCAATGCCGAACATAGGTAGTGTTCATGGGTTTCTCAGTAAATCGACGCGATACCGTATATTATATAGTTATACCTATCGTGTTCGTATTATAAAATATATGATCATCTAGTAAATACTGAAGTCTGAATTGACCTACATAACAACATATGGACCTATTATACTTTATAATCTAGGCCTACACGGATTTTCCATAACGAAGGTTTCAATAATTATCTTTTAAACAGACAAATAAAAGTTTGTTATTTCACAACATAATCTGCATTTGTCTTGTTTCAATTGATTTGAAGGATTTGCCAGTGGGCTAGCCTATACAGTAATACTGAAATACTAACGAAAACATCACCGATACGGCATTTCCCAGCTGATTCAGCGATTGGTAAAGTACAGTAGAATGGCTTCCTCCAGTTGTCATGAACGAACATTAACAGTCACACTCAAACTTTCTGTGGTATATTTCACTGATAAAATATCAGAATTCAAACGAAAATTTGCATTTATAACTTGATGATGTTCAAAAAATGAAAGACAATCCTTAACTGACACCGTTTTTGTCTGGCTGTGACAAAGTCGCGAAAGCGAGAGATGAATGTAGTTTTTCCGATGGCGACGGTGTCGAACTTTGAGTTTAGCTCCAAGTTAAGTTTAGCTTACCGATGTCACGTGTAAAGGCTCAACGTATGCAAAAGCTCAATGTTCCGGTTAGCATTCCGGAATAGGCATGCGTCGATTTTAAAGTATATCAGCGTGCAGTTGCTCAGCCCGGAATCAAGAATGTTTTCGCTACACATGCGTGTATTTTGGACGAAAACTTCCTCTGTTTATAGTATCCATGTTAACTCGCAGGATGGAGAGAATCGGAACCGGAGCGGACTTGAATTACTCGAGTTATATCCGTGTAAGCCTTAACAACGCAATACAGTAGAACAGACATCGATCTATTAAAACTTGTTTGTTTTTAATATTACAAAATGGGGAATTTATTAGAAAAAATTGGGTTTATAATAGATCTATTAAAATGATGTGTTAATATTAGAAAATTATTTGTAATGTTAGAAAATGTCTATCTATTATCTTTACCTGTTAATATAGTCTATTAGAAAATGATTTTGTAATATTAAAAACAATAAAGAGCACATTCCCCAAAGGCATTACTTTGTATTGGTAATACAAATATTATCTCATGATAAATTGATTTACATCATCTATTATTATTTTTTCAATTGATAAATTAATCAATCAATTGCCTGTTTTTATATTAGATCTAGGATAAGATCTAAATGATCAATTGAAATTTTAATATATAGACTAGAACTACCTGTATAAATATCTAAATCACACACACACACACACACACACACACACACACACACACACACACACACACACACACACACATCGAGTTTTCTATTTTTTTAAGAGGATTACACGGATTATCAACTACATACATAACATATACACACATATAAAAGATGGAAGATTTAAAAATTTGTTGTCATTCTGCAATGGAACTAACGGAGTAAGGTAATTTGGTAAATTTCATTATTTCTGATTATACAGCTTATCCAGATTATTTACAAGATGAGAAAACACATATAAGTAGGTCACTTCAGAACAAGCGTGCTTTTTACAAGAAATCAGCAAATGATTTTTATGTCAAAGGTAAGTCAAATAAATTCCTTTTGAATTTTCAATTGAATACTGACTTTTAGGATTTTTTGCCATATTTAGACCTTCCAAGCCCCTTAAGAAAACAAAAAAATCAAACAAAAATAGGGGTTAATATGTTAAAGAATGAATTAAGTATTCTTATATGCTTATATGGCTTATATGTTGACATTTTTCTCAATATGAATTACTTAATTCTCAAAAAACCATGAATTAATGAGTATGTTAAACTTCAGAGTCCTGTGACATAAATAGTTGTACTGAAAGTGATTATTTCCACTGATTCTTCAGATAACAACATGTAGTATACAAATAATTATACTGAAAGGGATTATCTCCCCTGACTTTTCAGGCTGTAAAATGGTATTGTATAGTTTATCCCTGATACTGCATTAATTTACGACCAACAAACTATATACAAAGTTAAGCCAATGTCAAATGGTAGTTGTACCACTGGTGCATGAATTTGGCTCTAGTATTTTTTCCAAATAATTTCTAAAACATATATATATATATATATATATATATATATATATATATATATATATATATATATATTATATATATATATATATATATATATAATATATGTGTGTGTGTGTGTGTGTGTGTGTGTGTGTGTGTGTGTGTGTGTGTGTGTGTGTGTGTGTACTACCTGTATGTAAACTAAAGTAACGTACTACACTTCTTGTATGCATACTTTAGTAACATATTACGCTCCCTGTGTTACACCAATATGTACACTTTAGTAACGTATTGTATTGTATGCATACTTTATACATGTATTACTATCCGTATAGTACTTGTATGTATACTTTAGTAACGTTTTACACTCCCTGTGTTACACCAATATGTACACTTTAGTAACGTATTGTATTGTATGCATACTTTATACATGTATTACTCTCCGTATAGTACTTGTATGTATACTTTAGTAACGTTTTACACTCCCTGTGTTACACCAATATGTACACTTTAGTAACGTATTGTATTGTATGCATACTTTATACATGTATTACTCTCCGTATAGTTCTTGTGTGTATACTTTAGTAACGTTTTACACTCAATGTGTAGTTGCGTATTACGTTACCCATGGCGTAGCTGTATGTATACACACACAAACACACAGACACAAACACACACACACACACACACACACACACACACACACACACACACACACAGATATATATATATTACAGGTATACAGAATACAAAGTAATTTATCACATTATCTATGTATATGTAGTAACTATATTGTTATGAGGTCAGAATTATATTAAAATATGCCAGCAAAAATCAAGAACACAGTAAAGTAAATTTGTAAATTTATTAACAATAACAAAATAAAAGTTTAATCTAAATGACAGTTTACAGTAATTAAAACAAAACTCACAGTTCAATTCCAGTTCAGAGATCCACACGAATACACAATAAATTCCAGTCCGAATGTAATATTAAAGGATCCATTTGAATAAACAATAAATTCCAATTTGTATGTAATAGTGATGTGCACTAATCTGACATAAATCCCAATATAAAAACATGGTCTGCTCTCCTATAACGTGGTCTCAAAAATAGTCTCAGCTGTTCTAAACTTGTTCTAAACTTGTTCTAAACCTGTTCTTCACTTGTTATGCCTGTTCTGCCTGAAGACCTAGAAATCACTAGATAGGAACAATCAAGAAAATGATCTTTCTACAAGATTCAGGAAAGTCCCTTTGGCTAAAGATACTAACATGATGTTAGAATGTCCTTGAAGAAAGGTCCAAATTCACTAAGTTCAATAAGTACAAATAATTGCACCCATTAACCCTCATAACAATATGTATATGTTGTAGGTTATTATGATATTTATGTATTACCTGGGCTTGACTGTGGACTCACGGTGGGTGTGACCGGTCGACAGGGAATGCTTACTCCTAAATGGCACCTGATCCCACCTCTTGGTTTCCAGAGATCCGTGTTTGTCCATTTTTACCGGATTTGTATCTATGTCATGGACATTCTATTAACTTATATTTTGGTATTTGAGATTTTTTTTATAATGGAATACTTTGTATTCTGTAAACCTGTAAGAATGTGTGTGGGGGGGTGTGTGGGTGTGTGTGTGAGAGAGAGAGAGAGAGAGAGAGAGAGAGAGAGAGAGAGAGAGAGAGAGAGAGAGAGAGAGAGAGAGAGAGAGAGAGTGTGTGTAAGCGTTTGTGTATGTGATTAATTGTATTATAAATGTATAATTGTGTATGTATATTATGTATGTATAAGTATTTGTGTGTGTTTAAATGTTTAATGTATGCTGATATGTGTGCGAAATGAGAATTAGAAATAGACTTAAAAAGGAAGTAAAAATGGATCTAATTCAGACTTATTGAAATTTAAAAAAGAAAGAAATCATGTAAACAATATGAAAAAATATGCTAGGCAAAGTTTTTACTTAGACATAAATAATATGATTGATCAATATAAAACTGATAATAAAAAGGAATTCTGGAAACGTATCCGATTTACTATATATATATATATATATATATATACACTGTGACTCACACGCACAGACACACAGACACACAGACACAGACACACCACCTGTGCATAAAGACCACCTGGCCTCAAAGATTTTTTCTTTTTTTGCTGTCCTCGAAAGTATATTTGCGTACAAATCAACCTCTTAATAAAGACCACCTCCCAATAGAGATTTATAATAAGTTTTATTGTGCCCCGATGTGGGTCTTTATATAAATTTTCAATATATATATAAGTATGTATATATATATATAGTGTGTGTGTGTGTGTGTGTGTATGTGTCTGTGTCTGTGTGTCTGTGTGTCTGTGTCTGTGTGTGTGTCTGTGTCTGTGTGTCTGTGTCTGTGTCTGTGTGTCTGTGTGTCTGTGTGTCTGTGTCTGTGTGTCTGTGTGTCTGTGTCTGTGTCTGTGTGTCTGTGTGTCTGTGTCTGTGTGTCTGTGTGTCTTTGTCTGTGTGTCTGTGTATGTATGTTTCAATATGTGAGTGGTGCACAGTGTATCTATATACCTTGTCTAATTTAAAACCGACCTCTCATCGCTTCTGCTTTCTGATATGTCTTGTAGAAAATATAATTAAAAACCGTTGTGGGGTCACATGCGAGTGAAAATACGACTTTTAAGGTCTAGGAAGTTCATCGAATGATATAGAAATGTAATTAATTTCCATAATAAGACATCTTCAGTCTACAAAAATCATTAAGAGCGTATTGGTAATTCGATCCTATCCAAGGATCGTATAAGCAGCATTTTCATTGGTCAAACATGACAGGTCTGCGACCTCACTTGCATGTGACCCTATAACGGATTTCGTTAGATCTCCCTACGTTACTTATCAGAAAAACGGGATTTAGAGACCGATTTCAAATAAAATTAATATTGCTTTATGATACCAGCCATATGAAAGGGATATTTACGCCAGATTATTTTATATTTGATTGTTTACGTATTTTAACTCATTTAATGTCTTAGTACTTTCATCATTTTTTTTTGCGAACAGTCATTGGTAACCAACCTTTGGTATTACTTTTTAATATTGTTTTGTTTTATTTTTTTTTTATTTTACATTTTTGAAAACTAAAGACATTTACTAATACTAATTAATGTCTTACTTCTGTATTGATTGAATATTAATATGAAGATAATATTAAATCTTGAAACGTCTAGATGTCATTTTCATTTCAACATTTTTTCCATTATCTAAGACAATTTCTTGGATCAAAATGAATAAATACAAATGTCACAAATAAATCTGAAGTTACTGGGAGTTTAGTATTGATGGATTGAAATAGAATTTATTTTATTGCTAGGCTAGAAATGGGATATTATGATCCTTTATTCAATTATGCCTTTAGTTTTGAAAGAATGGCTCATTTCCTGAGGATGAAACTGAAACTAATAAGTCAAAGCCCATTATATTCTAATTTTCCAGCTCAACTGAATACAAAATATTTATCAACGATAATTTAATTATTCGAACACTTCATACTCGTTTCAAGTGCAGTTGATGAATACATTTAAGTTATCCACAAACCACAGAACATATTTATATTGAAATAAGATTTATTCCCCTTTCACTGGGAAATCGATGTATTGATATAACATTGCATCATCCAGCCTTCACTTCAAGGTAAGTCGTCTGATTTTAATCAGTTTTAACTACAGGGTATATAATTTGTAATATTAATAATAATTTTTTTTCTGGAATAAAGAGAAACACATTTAACACACACACACACACACACACACACACAGATATATATATATATATATATATATATATATATATATATATATATATATATATATATATATATATATATATATATATATATATATATAATCATGCATAAAGATAAATACACGTACACACATATACATACATACATACACATATACACGTACACAACCATACATACACATAATAGGAAATGTTTTCGATATGCTTTACTGATTTTTACGTCATGTCAATAACCTTCCAAAAATAGTTGAATGTTTGCCAAAATCGATGTAGTCATGGTTCTCATTTATATAAGAAACCTTCCATTGTGTTAATCAATCAAACAAAAACAATATATATATAACACTATATTTACTGCAGTCTTTTCTTTGTTACTTGTTATTTACCGTCCCACCAAGAATATTTTTCACTTTTACGATGATGTCAACAACTATAGACTTGATGGACTAATGTCAATGTAAAGATGTTCTTTTACAAGCGATGACTACTTTGACATCGGAACTAGGGTCTAAGCCTCATACCATGGCCTCTAATATCGAGCGCTATTTTTTATGGCTTGGGTACACGAGATATTTGTCTTAACGCTCTACCATAAAATCACCGCCAATTGTCCTATAGCTGGTATTCTATGTGAAGAGATATTCCACTGATACACAATCATGATGAAAAAAGAAAGACTTTCTGTCAAAATTAATTGAAATGTAAAAGAAATAAATATCAAACGAAAAAATAAATTCAAACCCAAAACATTTTATTTGGCGAGCCGAAATTTAATTAACACTAAACACTTAATTACTGTAAGCACGTCTTGATAAACAACTTAATTCCGTGGCCTTAGTCAGGTGACTAACATTGAAGTCACCATATGTAACCAATTGACCTTTGGCGGAAGGCCGACACCTTTTGACATACTTTTCCACTGTGACAACAAATCTTTAAAAAATGACCAATCGGCAACTGTCTGACACCTAACTGTCCATTTTCAGTATTTGACGTCATTCAATCAAAGTTTCACGGTCCATTTTATAGTGACGTTAATGTAAAGAAAAGCTTACAGAAAGGTGTGGTGTCGGTCCTTTTCCGAAATGTCAGTTATATTGATATAAAAGATACATAGTCATCAGAATGTTTTGGAACTCTGTCATTTTATCCAGAACAATACAATTTATTCATGTATCCATTTGATTACATTTATTGTATTGTAACATACGGTTTTATTAAATGTTGTTTTACACCACACTGAACATTTTTTTAAATTTATATGGTGTCGGCCAGTTGGTGATGGAGAGAACCCGGTTACAATGTACCCGGGAAGAGACCACCGATCTTCCGCAACTAAACTGGCATTTTTTCAATAAAAATCAGCTTAGGTTGCAGCGGGACTCGAACCTGCGCTGACCAGCTAATTTATTTGAAATTCAGATTTGGAGAAGGAAACCGAAACATGGTCCTGGAACAGTTTTATTGTTTCCACGAAAAGATATATACAAAATAACCATTATTTTTTTTAAAAAGCAAAACCTGTGTTTACTCTAAAATGTTTTCTATTTGTTTTTACTTTAACTACTTGCACCAGATGTACATTTACAAATATGAGTTATACATAGTCATACACAATGGTGTATTCCTATACGTTTTGTGAAAATAAGGTCAGGTTCAAGTTGTGGTATTCATATACAAATAGTGAAGTTCAGTTAATCAATTGCAACTGAAAAAGTGTCAAACCTGGGTTTCTCAAGTAATTTTCACAAAATATCTCCTTTTTATTATTGTATATTAATAATATTATAAATATACTACCAATTAATATAAAAAATAATTAAATGGAAAATTAAAAAAGAAAACTCAGCTAATGTCCTTTTAACTAAATGTAATTCACTAATTCAGTATATAAATACAATGAAACAGGTTTATTAGAAACCGGGTAGTTCAGCAGGACATAATTGGAGGAACAGACTTAAACTTGGTAACATTGTTTATTCTACTTATTTACAAACACTCAACTATATCGTTGAAGTAACAATCATTAAAAAATCATTCTACACAAATTTATTTTTATGTTGATATAGGGTACAATTTCTCATTAACATGGCTTTCCTCTGAGCATTAGAAAAATAAGAAATCACGAGTTGACACATATTGCTTTTGTATTACAAAGTTCAATGGTCGTTGTCCATTCCTGAACATCATAATAATGTCTAAAGGAGATTTTCTAAACATTTGAACAACTTGATGTTTGTAAAGAAATCTTGAGAAACCTGAAACAAAATCAACACTAGTTGGGTATTATCCTGATGTAGGTTACAAATATAGTTGTTGAGAGTTGTGACAATTAAATTCAACAATAAGTCGAGGATGAATTTGGGTGGAACGTTACTTGGGATATAGTAACATTTTCATGTTGAACATATCAGTTTTTTGTACATCAAATGATTCTTCTGACAAGCGTTGATCTAAAAATAAACTTAAAGTAGCTAAGACAGGACTATTTAAAAGTATCAGCATACACCGATTCTATTTTTTTTGTTAATGTCTGCGTTATCGAGGATGAGGATCATTATCAGACGATTAATTGTATTGCATAATCTTGATAATTATTTCATCGACTTCGGAGACTACTAAATTATCTTGTTAAACTATCCTTGAAAAGTTAAATAATAACCAAGTATAAAACAAGACACCAAGATAGACAAACGAGCATCTAGCGACAACAACTGAAGAAGAAAAATGGTGAAAAGGAAGAAGAAAGACTAACAATAATGTCATAAGGACAAACTGCTTATTATATTCCATTCATGATTTTAATATTTTGTAATTTTCCTGTCAGTATGAGTCTCCGTTTAGGTCAGTAGTAAATTATCGTTTACTTGTTGTTAGTCCGTCACTGGATGTAATATGATCTTTTGTCTAAAGTGTTATGTCATATGACGATTTTCAGTAGTCACTTAAGGGATATTAAAAAGTGGCGAGGAATGTAAGAATATTTATTTTAATTTTGCATGTCATCTTCCTATAAGATAATAAACGATGTTAAAGAATTAAAAGGTTTTAAATTCAAAGAACCTGTGACAATAATAACTAAAGGCAAAGAAAAGAGGTAAATGTAATAAGTGTCTCAAACTTAGTTTGCGGCCGTTCGTTGTTTGGGTGTTATTCTATATTCATTTAAAGATGTGAAAAAAATCATCTTAGAATTGTCAGTGATTTTTATAACATAAAGCTGTTTATGTGCCTAGACACTGTATTCGAGACAGCCGATATTAAACAAATAATAAAAAAATAGCATGACGACAGAAACGAGTTGATCAAACGTTAAAGTAATTAAGTATTTATCTATTTGGTACAAAAAAGTAAAAAAGTAATAATAATTTGCACACCAAATTGGCTACAAAGGTAAGACAAATATGGTGACACACACGTGTGTGTGTGTGTGTGTGTGTGTGTGTGTGTGTGTGTGTGTGTGTGTGTGTGTGTGTGTGTGTGTGTGTGTGTGTGTGTGTGTGTGTGTGTGTGTGCTGTCCGATGGAATTCCACAATAAAGATATCATCGTTTATTAACATGTACACACTAAGTCTCCTATGCATACTTTCTGCTTGTGAATTGAATCATGACATTAATGTCCCAAAACGTGCATATTAGGATAGGTTCATTCGTCAACAATATTGATTAGGCTGAAAGTGCAGTCTTGATCAGAAGGTAATCTATCATGGTATCGGTCTACCTCAACAAGTGGTCTATTTCGTAAAAAAAAAATACTAAGCTTGACATTCCTTTAAGTCAGAAAATCTAATGTTTTATCTGTATTGTTTTGATCAGTAATAGTTAATAGGATATGCCCTACCTTGTACGCATGTATATAACAGAATTATTGAATACATGTCTGATAATACAGACTGTTCACTATTTTTAACAGGCGCCACGCTACTTTCATTGAAACCGCTAAAATATCATTTACATGACATGGATACTAATAACAATTTTTAACGATATAGAAAAAACTAGATTTGACTATTTGAGATATATCTATACTGAAATAGATTTCAGGTGGAAACGTTAACACAATTTCCTGAGACTTTATCTATATAGAATTACTGTATTGATAAATGCATATTTATGAGATGTAATGGAAAAATGACCCTGTCCTGTTTCAAAATTTCAGTTGATAATTTAAGAGCATTTATAATATTTCTAATGCTTTTAATCGTTGTACAGGTACATGTATATCAACGGTACAGTAATGAGTAATACTGATTCTATTAGCGATGAAACATTATAAAGGTATTCCTTGAGATACATGTATAACTTAATGTGCATTGAAGCCACAAAGGCGTATTTAAATATCCAGATTAATTCAGGTTATTAAGACAAAAATCAAAGTCCTTTTATCCTTATAGCATCAGAATCTGTTAATTAGAGTCGAGAGTTACTTACAGATGTGTATTTGCAAACGTTCATAGCAGAGGTACATATGTTGACATTTGGTGTGTAGCTTGAGACGATTCACTCTATTTCTCTACAAATATAACTGACAATGAAAGGGAATTTGAAAAATTTGAATATGACTTCACAGCGGGGACCTCTTTTAGTTATACATCTACTAAGTCTCTCTCTCTCTCTCTCTCTCTCTCTCTCTCTCTCTCTCTCTCTCTCTCTCTCTCTCTGTAATGCTGCTATGTCTGTTTGACTAGCATTGTTTTACACAGATTGTTTATGTTTGTGTTAAAGATTACTTTGTAAATTAAATTGTTTGTTTAATATCAACGGTTTCAAATATAAAAACAAACATTAACGAAGGTATGAAACAAGTTAATCGCATCTAAATCTTAATTATATAAAGAAAATGTAACAGGGAGTTTATCCACAACGTTATGGTTGCATTATTACGTTATACAGGTGAGATATATTTCAATTACCTGCGGGTTCATATCACGATCGATTACAGATAGTTTTGCACCTTTATACTAAATAACATTTGATTGCGATGAGCTTTCCTTTTTCTCAATGTTAAGTTTGTTGAAAGGAGATTTTTTATCATTCTTGTCATGGATATAAAGATAAAAAAGGAAGGTGAGTTCATGTACATTTACTTTGATTTAATAGGATATCGTAAAATAAAGATAGAAAATGTCTTAGGGAAGTTGTTTAATGGAATATCTCCTTAAATTCCGACAACCTTGATAGAACCTATTTACTGCTAGGTTTGCCGTCTTCATTTTTTATTTTTCGTGTTTATCTACATTATCCAGTGCCGCAAATTGAATAAATGATTAAATAAATAAACATTTGTAATACGAAGTTAATGATAATCGTAACTATTAACATAGTTATTATTATTATTATTATTATTATTATTATTATTATCATCATTATTATTACTATTATTATTATTATTATTATTATTATTATTATTATTTTTATTATTATTATTATTGTTATTATTATTGTTAATTGTTACTGCTGCTGTTGTTGTTGTTTGCGTTACTTGCACTTGACCTATGTTAAAAATACAAAAGTTTTTTTTTTACATTTGTTTAAAGACAATTCAATGGAGAACACATTGGCTGAAAACACAGGGTTCCCTTACCTTTCTTAGATAATGTTTGATATATTTCGTTTTGCTAAATAAATTACTAATGTGTGTTTTAATATTTTTGTCAAAAGTATTAAAATAGTTGAAGTATTATTGATTTCTTTCTAAAATGATATTTTACTCTTACATTTAATTTTTACCCTATTTTATTTCCCATGTACATTAGAGACATGTGGTTCATATTTTTTATTTCAACAACACCAAAGTCACAGTATAGTTTTACAAAAGATGCTCAAGACGAACAGTTTTGCTAGAATTAAATATAGATGTATATTTCCGAAAAAAGAAATGGAATCAAACAAAACCAAATAATAAATCTAGATTTAATGCTAAAATGTATTAACAGCTTTTTAACAAACTATACCTTTCATTTGATGTGTGATGTGATAAGTCAAAATACATCTCCTAAAGAACATTTTAGAGGTGACGTCATCTTTACATCAATCTTGACAACGACATAATACCAACAATGAATTTTATGACCTAGGAAATGGGTCGTTTTGGTATATAACTTTACAGTGAAAAGAACATTCTCGGCGCTAAAATTAAACCTAAAATAATATCATACAATTAGCGATTACCGCCATCATTTAATCAAATTAATTTTATACAAGTATTATTGACTTTTGTCAATAGTGAATCATGAATATCACTTTCCCTGGGGTTTATAAATCAAATTATTGCATGACTGTCTTATCCTCTATTGATAGGCTTATTATGTACTGTCTGGTTTTTTTTTACCATCATTGTATTAACCTCAAATCACTTTAAAGGTATATATACCAATCCACAACTAGTAAATGTGGATTATAATGACGTCATAGTTGGAATGATGTCATGATTTCTGTTGTTTTGAATCAAAGTATATTTCAAGCATCATAGTCATTAAAGATTTCTGACATGATTTTTCCTATTCATATTGCATTGATATTAATTAGTTAAGATAAGATAATCGTGAGATAAAAGAACTGGTTGTCCAATGATCGATGGTTGTCTCATTTGGCCAGGGACGGTCACGTGCTCTACCGTTTAAAATGAAATGCACCGTAAACCTGATAATTTATCATTTTACACTGCTATGACGTCACAAACCGTTTGTAGCGGAGATTTATTCAGTGTCAACTTCCCTGACTGTACACAATGTGGAGGCAAACAATCCAGAGGGTTCGATAGAACTTGCCATATCTCTTTGAATGGCTGACGGTTTTCCATTTCACCCTCAATTGGCGTTCAAACTCTCTGAGCTCATTTGCAATAAAATATCTCAGTCACATTGGTATTTCACATCCTTTAATTTCTTTAAAGTATCACTAATATTATTTTTGTATCTTTTTTATTATTATTTTTAAATTGTTGTTGCTATTGTAGTTTACACTCCTGTAATGCCAACATATTTTGTTGCACCGACAAGAAATGAAAAGCTTTGTTGGGATTCCTAAAAATTTGTATAAACACTATTCATTGCTATAAAAAACAACACCCCTGTAACTTGATTGATTTAAATGTCTTTTAAATACAATGTACGGTGGAACATTGCCTAAAGACCACCTCGATTACGAGAACAACTCACAATTCAGACCCTAAAGTTCGAGTCTCTTGAAAAATACTTAATAAATACAGAACTACCTGAGACTACCTTACTAATCAGACAACTTTGAGTCAGACAGGCGTGTTGTATTAATAGCGAGGTTCCACTATAACACCACCCTAATCAAACCACTTTGATTCAATCAGGTGGTCTTAATAGCGAGGTTCCACTGAGTTAGGTAGGTGATTTTCAATGTGCGGTTGCACTGTAACACCACACTGATCAGACCACTTCGAGTCAGTTAGGTGGCCTTAATAGCGAGGTTCCACTGTAACACCACTTTAATCAGACCTTTTTGAGTCAGTTAGATAATCTTAGTAGCAAGGTTTCACTGTAACACCACCCTGAACAAACCACTTTGAGTGATTTAGGTAGGTGGTCTTCATTCTGCGGTTCCAGTGTAACACCACACTAATCAGACCACTGACCTCTGTGAGTCAGTGAGATGGTCTTAATAGCGAGGTTCCACTGCCACACTACCCTAATCAAACCATTTTGATTGAGTTAGGTAGATGGTTTTCAATGTGCGTTTCCAGTGAAACAACACACTAATCAGACCACTTTGAGTCAGTGAAGTGGTCTTAAAATTGAGGTTGCACTGTAACACCACCCTAATCAGACCACTTTGAGTCAGTCAGTCAGGTAGTCTTAATGGAGAGCTTTCACTGGAACACTACCCTAATCAAACCACTTTGAGTCAGTCAGGTAGGTGGTTTTCAATCTGCGGTTCCAGTGTAACACCACACTAATCAGACCACTTTGAGTCAGTCAGTCAGTTAGGTATTCTTAATAGCAAGGTTCCACTGTAACACCACACTAATCAGACCACTTTGAGTCAGTCAGTCAGTTATGTAGTCTTAATAGCGAGGTTCCACTGTAACACCACACTAATCAGACCACTTTAAGTCAGTCACTTAGGTGGTCTTAACGGTGAGGTTCCACTGTAACACCACACTAATCAGACCACTTTGAGTCAGTCACTTAGGTGGTCTTAACGGTGAGGTTCCACTGTAACACCACACTAATCAGACCATTTTAAGTCAGTCACTTAGGTGGTCTTAACGGTGAGGTTCCACTGTATTTCTTTCTGCCATTCTTATGTTTAAGTAATAAACAACAATATACATTTAGCTAGTTCTTGAATTATTAGCACTAGACTAGACTAGAACATAACACATTGAGCACATGCACAACCAACAGAATAATTTTGTATTATCCTATCAACCCCTGAAGTCACATTTGGACCTGTCTACTGCAAATATTAGTAAAGCCCACTGTCAGAATTCAGGGGTGTGTGATTTAGAACCAAAATTCCATAACAGTTTTTACTTGAACTATGAACTTGTTCACTCCTGAATTATGACAGTAGACCATGCTATGTATTGCTTTAGGTGAGTCTAAATATAACCACAGGGGTTGCTGAGTTAAGGAAACATTTAGATTTAGCAATATATCTGTCGAGGCATTATTCTGAAACACTGCACTTACGGTATGAAGAGTTAGAAATTTTGATAACCTATTATTCATTGATAAATAATGAGTTTTATGTCCACTTCTAAATCATCAGTATCATAACTATTTAAATTTCTATCAATAATTTGAGTTGAATGACAACATAATACAACTTCTATAATAATGCCGTTTATTCAAAATTTTCTGATTGGATAATCGTTATTGTTATCACATTGCAATCCGTAAATAAGACATTCAACCGAATTTGGAGCAGAGATTGAACCAAGAACAAAGGGAAATAACTCTTTGCTTGTCCCATAAGTCTATAGGTTTTAGTTTTGGTCGGTATAATAAAAATATATAGGGTCCTCCATTTGTATGATTATCTCCAAAGACTTTTATACTTGTATATCATTATTGTCTAAGGAATAAACAAACTAAGATTATCAAACTTATTGATGACATGATGATGATGATGATGATGATGATGATGATGATGATGATGATGGAGGACTTCCAGTAAACGAACTTTACATAAAAGCAATACTATGAGTGGGGCTTCATATTGCATCAATAAAATAGAATTAAGTAAAAAACGATATCACGACAATTCCATATATGTTAATTTTACTTACTCAAGTAGTCTCCCAGATGAAGAGTGTGTTATTTCTTTACTCCATGCTTTTAGCTCGTTTGTTTATTTTGTTTCAGTTAATTAATCTGACATCAGCATTATTGTATGAAAAAAATAAGATAATCCAAAATACAAATAGGGTCCTAACTGTATATCTTAACTCTTTCAACCCTACAGACGACAATGGACCATTTCAAACAATAGAAAAGAGCATCCTATCTAGAAACTTAGGGTTGAAAGGGTTAAACTGGAAAGAAAAATGTATCATATATGTAAATTTTTTAAATTATTTAACTACATTATCTAATTTTATATACAGAGATTGATTAAAATTGAATTCAAAAAAAATATTTAAATGAAATCAATTAAATAAAAAAAAAAAATTGAGCTCAAGTGTAATAATAAATGGAAGTATAGTATATCTAAATACCTAACTACTTTTGCTGTAAAATCTATTTCATACGCTCAATGCACTTTGACTTTTGACGAAATATGCATAGCAATTTGTCATTTACAAAGTAAATATCATGACGTGAATCAACAAGTCACGTGTTAAAAAGCAGTCTATCCTTTCATTCCGTGCAAAACAAATAGTCATCAATGGCTCTTATAATAACTCAAACAATGTTCATAGATCACTAGTTACAGAATATTGAAGTTTCTGAAATGCGCCATCGAGACCATTTTAATTGTAACTGATAGAAATAATTTTCTTTTTCACAATAATATAATTAGTTTTGAGTCATTTTAGAAATACTTCTATTATGTTTGCATGTAAACAACGTGTAATTAGCATATTTCAATCTCTGGTCTGAATTCTAATCTTCTTGAATAGCGGATATAAAAAAGGTTTTAAATTGTTCCTGTAGATAATTTTGAAAATGATGATAAAAAGTTCTTGCCTAAGATAATTTGATGTATTTTATATGCGAAAAAAGAGACTTTTTTTCGTCTACATTAGAGGTTTATAATGAACAAATTTATAAGGTAATGATAGTGCATAATTTTTTTATGGCGGTCTTTAATGAATAATACACAACAAACATGAAAAAACCATCAAGGGTTCCAATATATTACAGCATGTGAAAGATATTAAAAATGATTATTTTGGATTAATACATGAAAGTTATTTCACATGCATTCAACCATACATATCGTAACCCCCGTTCTACGCCCTAGCTGTTTTTTGATATTTCAATATTGACATGATGCTCTATACTATGACTGATGGTTATCACGGACTGTATACCCAACAGCTTCAAGTGCACTCCTACATATTTCGACCTATGCTATGTTCTTATGTCAATTTAATCAATGTTATTTAATGTGCAAAATCTTCCATGATATGGGCGTTCGGTTTGAAATCTGAAAGAATATTCCATTATTATCCCGAGCGCTTTAGATAATATAATTTTACTAATTTAATGTCTTACACAAAAATGTGCATGGAAATCTTATCTTTCTACTTTTATATCGATTTTCAATACCCTATTAAACTGTTTTTCTATTTTTTAAATTGGTCTTTCGAATTATGTAGGTGTGACAGGTTTCGAACTGTCATTCGTGACCGTCCGAAGCAAAAGATTAAAATCTGTGGTCTTCTGAATATGTCTCTTGACGTCTTCGTTAAATCGAAGTACTACTGATACAAATTAAGGTATCCGACCCATAATTGACATGTAATCACCAGTTGCCGAATTCAACCAAAGCCGGCGATTCTTCCGACCTCGGTAAAGTCCGTGTTGTAGAAAAGATAATCTTCTACCGAAAAGAAGATTTACATTGTGTAAAACAAAATTCTATAGCAATCCTGTTTATTTGATTACATTTATCAACACTTGCATAAAAAAATTGTCAATTTATTTTTTTGAAATTGTAAAAATATTTTCTATTGTTAACTTTTATCATTACTAACCAAAATATTTACGATAATGGATGGGAGAGTGAAGTTACATGTATGCATCATCATAAACGGGGTCTCATTGTAAAGTATTCAAGCGTTGTCTATTGCTAAATAGAAAATCGTGCAACAGACTATTGTCATTCCTTGTGAAATTTGATACGTCGCTGGTTCACGCGCTGTTGACTTTGGGAGTAAACTCAGTAACTTTAAATAGATCGACATATGTGTACATATTCGGTGAATCTATATTTCAGATGTTATATATGTGTGCGATCAATGGAGTTAACAAATGGATATCATATTAATATTGACGATTTTATATCTTTTGAATGTCAGAGGTATGTATTGTTTGTTATCTAATACTCTCACAAACTGGCCTCTGTAAAAAGTGTATTTAAACCGATATATATCTATCAAACCATAAGCTGATACACACCATCGTCCAACGTCTACACCCAATATAAATACGGCAAATGATGGTGATGCTTGTTCGTAACAGGTGTTTCGGTAATGTCATATAATTTTAAATGATGGACATAAAACAATTTAATGTGTATTCCTGTACTGGAAAATAGGTAACCATACTTATATAATTTAACACTTAATTTCAATTAATTCAATATACGCAACTTGTTAAACTATAGTTGTTTGATTGTTCTCAGGCGACGTATCTTTTCAAACAGTATTTACTGAAAAATAAATCTTTGGACAAAAACTCTAAAACTGACACCTTTATCGTATCCAAAACTTTAGGTTAAAGTATATTTATACTTGTAAGTGTTAAATTTGAAATATTTTCTAAGTACACAAAATAACATTTGAGACAAGTGATAAGTGTTTATATGACAGCCGCCGTAAAGTCAGACAGTTGTGTGTGTGTGTGTGTGTGTGTGATAGTGTGTTCATCGCTGCCTTATTATCTACCCGAGACATTTTATTGATTGATTGATTCTTTTGTTTCTTTTTCTCTTTCCGTCACCAAGTCAGACAGTGTGTGTGTGTGTGTGTGTGTGTGTGTGTGTGTGTGTGTGTGTGTGTGTGTGTGTGTGTGAGAGATAGTGTGTTAATCGCTGCCTTATTATCTACCCGAGACATTTCATTGATTGATTGATTTTTTTTGTTTCTTTTTCACTTTTCGTCACCCTGTTTTCCTTATAAATTTTTGTATAACAAAGGTATTAACTATGTTGACAAAGATGATTTCTATACTTCATTCGTTTTTCAATATACGGATAATGATGCAACATACTGATTGTTTATATTTCATATAGACCGTAACTGACCGTCCTAGTGTCGTACAATAGTAATTCAGGATTCCTTTTTAGCAATAATCTGTTGTTCTAACGAATAAACAATACCCTAATATTATTAATTTATCCATCTTTTTGCAGTCGGTATATCATTCTAGCCTGTTTTCTTTATGGCTAAAGAAAATAGATTAACTGTTCATTGTAGACATGTTTGTCCCTAATTTGAAAGGGAATTTCCAATTCAGGCAACAAAGGACAATTACACTTTGCTTTCATTTATTGACTTTTATATAATACATTGTCTTATTATTCAAATTAATGGTTTGTGATTATCCTATATCTAATACGTAAGACATCGTCTTTATTTGTACAAAATTGCAAATATGTAAATTAAAATTTTCTGCTTGTTTTAAAATATTCACAAAAAACACATAATGACCAGTCTTCTGTTCTGAAAAAAAAATCAGAGACAGGTTTGATGATGCATTTCACAGAAATATCTGTATTTAGAGGATATAGTCTTGACACCTATCTTATTGTCCTTCGTCACATCAACCTTATTTCACGGAATACTTCAACATATGCGTCCATGCTCTACAGAGCAGGCGCCATTTTATAAACACTAGCAATTTTTAATATAAGCTATACAAATTCACAGAGTGTTGATTGTACAAAGGCATTTGATTTTAAAAGAAAATTTTAAATGGTATATTAAACGTTATGTCTAACTATTTCGAAATTTCGTCCTACAATGTATGACATCTATCGGACTGATAAACATCTACTGTTTTCATTTCGTATGTTTAATATTTAGCAACCGAAAGAACACAATTGGGTCATTAATTTTGTTCAAGAACCTCAATGATAATTGATTTCCCTGTTGTTAGTTCTCTTTATCAAAATCATTCTTTCTTCCCTAGCGTGAAGTGTATAATAAAAAGTTATATATGGGCAGGTCTATTCATATTCTTTATAATTTATAATGGGTCGTTGACAGTGTTTAAAATGTAAAATCATGGCTACTCGAGAAGAAAGTTTGTAAAGGGATATTCGGTGTCAATTATCTTATGTTTGGCAGTGTTGTATTGTCATTAACAGTCAATATTACAAGTGCATTCAACGCAATATCGCCTGTAGGAGTCTCAGTCAGCATGACAAATAATGACGTATTTTAGACACCATATAATTGCTCCATGTCAGCTATTATGAACTTTGCAGACAATATGCCAACAGCAGCAAACATCGACAACTTGACAACTTGACATTAATTCAACGTGACATTCTTCGTTAAAATGACACCCGAGTAACCCATTGTCATTGCAAAGTTTGAATACAAGTTAAAGATAACAGGCGATACAATGTCAAACCATTGTCTCTCGATATATATTGGTGTAAATCTAGACGAGAAAAGAATTGTTCCATTCTACGGATATCTCGTAAACTGTACGTTTTCAAGGGACTGTAAATCGCGTTTATGTGGTGAACATCAGCTATAACAGATGGTAATGTCTTAAAACATTATTGAGAAACTTGGACAACAGAATTTCTATATAAATTTAAAACTGTAGCATTTTCATTGTCCATCACCACAAGTCAACTGACCTATCACCACACGTCAGAAAAGTGGCTCTCAATGTGCATTGTTGACGTCATTCTACTGTGGCTTTATATTCATACAAATTTTTGACAGGTCGTTATATTGTGATGTTGTAATAAAAAGGTCTGCCAAAATGTACCGTTCTACCTTTCGAGAAAAGTCAGTTCTCCGGGCCTTCTAAATGGAGGACATAATATCCGTTTAGTGTCAAGAAAGACACATTATGAGAAGGAACTATGTACTATGTAATAGAAGAGTGAACTGTGAATATGTACAAAAGGTAAATATTAGAGACAAATGTGGACATCTTAAGTGAGGTCAGGTGTTTTTGTGGAGAAAGCACCGCTTACCGACTGATCTCAACCATTGTAAATCAATTATCATACCAAGAGCAAAACTCATTGGCCAACAGTAGTATTTAGCAAATACTGGATTTGCACATACGACATATCATTGAATCAAATTTCTGCATCTAGGACACCGGAAAGCTGACTTTTAAATGTAAATTCTGCTTTAATTCTCTACCACGTGTCAATTAAGATCGAATGTTTTAGTTATTAAAGGCGTCATATCGAACATTGAAATGCGTAGGCTTACGGTCAAAATTTTATATTTTAGTAATTACTTGAAGAGTAGTCATAACTACTTAAAACAATGTAGATATTCAAAAACGTCTTATGAGGTAATTACTAAATTACGTATTCTCTTAAAAAAACATTGGTGTGGGGGGGGTTCCATGACCTCTGTTCAGCATGGGTTCAACAATAACTTATTTTATGGGGAAGTTTGCAATTTACTTGCGGAATACCGGTACTCTCATCCGGGTATAACTGGTCATCACTATATGACTGAAAAACTGTTGAGTGTGGCGTCAAACACCAATAAAAAAAACCCACAAAATGTCATTGTTACGTAAAACTAAATCCAGTTCATCCATTTTTATATGTTTATAGCTTACCTTTGTAATTCTGGCCATGTTGACATCGCTTGCTTCATCTCCGATTCCACAGTTCTCCTCTAAATGTCCTTTGGGTGCCCTCTATCACCTATCAGTTGGAGTCCATCTCAAGGTTGCTCTACAGAGGTTTCTTCTTGTTGTAATGTATGTCGAAGTCTTTACCTGTTCAAAATATGATGCTTACATTTCATGTTGCAATTTAAAGTACTCACTAGTGCCTGCTTTGGGAACTGATATCATCTTGAGCTCAACTAGCTTTGTTCTGTAATGTTGTCGCAGGTTCTGTACCTTAGTGATTTGTTCATTTTACAAAATATAATCCTACAAACTGGTGGATTAGGACCATTTGTGTGAGGTTGTATTTCCTATATCATGACTGCCAACCAACACTGACGAGTCTACAAGTCTAACAACTTTATCTAGACGGCTATTCCCATGGGATTCCCTATTACCGTGTGAGGTGGTACAGAGGTTTTAATTGTGTAGATGCTATTTACTGGCAGGACTGGCTTACGCACTCGGCTATAGAAAAAGATAAATTTTGCAGCAGTTGCATAATCAAGGTGGTTCTTTAAAGGGGAATTATCTGTGTTTCCCAAAATATATTTCGATTTTTTCTGCTTTTACTACTTGTACTTGGCGTACAATAACAAATAAGAGCTACACACAAGTATAAAAATTCTTATATTCCTATATATGTTGTGAAAATAAGGGCAAGTGTGGTATACATAAACAAGTATGTTTAATTCAAACAATTGCAAGTGAAATATTGCCAAACTGGGTTTCTCAAGCAATGTTTTAAGAAATATATAGACTATAGGAATTTAATAATGTTTATGTCTGAGAATATCTCTTTTCAATGTAATTAAATGATAAAATAAAGGAAATCTTTTGAAAAAAAAAACAGCTTTTAAATTCCCCTTTAAAAGAAATATTCACAAAAATAACCAATACCAAAAATTAAAATATTCTAAAACAACATTTTCTAATTTCGATTTTACAGTGTAATGAAATTATCACTTCTCTTTTAATGATTGAAGGCTTATCAAAGTGTACTTATTGTCCAAATGGGAATGTTAGGGTGAAAAATACGTAGATAGAGATGTGATAATTTTCTATTTTGAAATATAGCTGATACAAACACCGTCTAGATAAACACCGAGTTTAAAGGGAGACTGCTGTGGGAAATGTAAATATTTGGACATATACTGCATAAATGTAACAAAGATTTAATGTTCATCTCATGAACGGATTGCATTAGTTTCCGTACAAATAATTTATTTTCTCATATTTTTGGGGGAATCATATTAGATTTATTAATATCTAGTGTTTTAAAAGTTCAAATTTTACTTATTTTATAACGATTGACAAACAAGTAATATTAATGTCTCTCGCTGGCCCTGATGTTGGCGCGGGGGAGTTCCTTGTTGTGGGAGAAAACCCACGTGTCAAATTCAAGAATCGAATCCGGGTCGCATTGGTGAGAAGCGAGTGCGCTTACCACTGCGCTACTTGAATACCCTTAGAGTAATCTTTCAACATAGCAAAGTTTTAACCTGAAAAGGTCTAATTATATGTACCACATATCCTGGAGTTAGTTAAACTTTCCTTTCAGAAAGGTTGATGTACTTTTTGGCTTCTTAAGGAAAGGTCCGCTGTAGGAAAAGTGTATTGTACTCAGCGTTGCAAGTACCCAACTATGCGTTAACATGTCGTTCTATCTGTCAAAAATTTTCATACTAAATACCGAAAACATTCAGGTGTCATTCTGTTTATTGTATTTTTTATAGCGGGTTCACATCTTTTAAAAATTGTGTACACATTACGTACATAAAGTGACGTAAGTTGTAATAAACACCTGGGTGTGATTTAACTGGGTGGATACCGTACACATGAATATAAATTGCTATCGTTTTGTCGTCGTTAGAATCTATTTATCAAATTACTCGTATTTATGTTCATTTATGTAATGTAAACTTCAAGCGGGAAAATACCAAAGTAAGTATCTTCAAGGATGCACACAAATATGTTGAATCAAGCGTAACAACATTAACAACATACTTAGAGTCAGTCAATGGTCGTTATTGAACTTGTGCTCATATGACGAAGCTGAAGTGGTCAGATTACGGTGAAACCCTTTCAGATTGTTGCTCATTTTGACCACGCATAGGTGGACAAACAAGGTTTTAACAAGGTATTAACAATTGTCAGGCTGATTGGAAGGGTTAAACACGGCTAGGGTAAACGGGAATACTAGGGTAAAAGGTAATACTAGGGTAAATGGCGATACTAGGGTAAACAGTAGTACTAGAGTAAGCCAGAATGCTAAGATATGCGGGAATATTAAGCATATTAGGGTAAACGTGCATACTGGGGTAAGCGTGCATACCAGGGTAAGCTGACATACTAAGTTAAGTGTGTATATTAGGATAGGCGGGTATACTAGGGTAAACGAGCATATAGGATAAGCTAGTATATTAGGGTAAGCGGATATACTAGGTTAAGTGTGCATACTAGGGTAAACGGGCATACTAAGATAAGTGAACATATAAAGGCAAGTGAGTAGACTAGGACAAGCGGACATGCTATGGTAAAGCAAGCATACTAGGGTAAACGGGCATACTAAGATAAGTGAACATATAAAAGCAAGTGAGTAGATTAGGACAAGCGGACATGCTATGGTAAAGCAAGCATACTAGGGTGAACGGGCATAATATGGTAAGGGTAGATTAGGGCAAACGGGTAGATTAGGGCATTGTATTCATTTCAGAATGTTCGTCATATCACCAAGTTGAAGAGGACAGATTGAGCAGATAAAGTTGGTTGGTCATATAACCAGATTGAATCGGACAGTCAAGGATTATACAGCTAAGTTTCAGACTGAATGCAAATATATAGAGATATAACTATATTCTTCTTCACTTTCATTACCATACAATTGTGTATGTGATTTCTGGAGAAGAAAGTGTGACAATAAAAATGACAGTTATATACTTAGTACTTATATAATAAATACATAGATAAATAATTAATGACAAACTTAAAAAACATTCAGAAGTAATTTTCCGTATTACTGTTTATGATTTCAAATGAAGGACACTAAAATTGGCCTGGGAAAGTCCTTTCTTGACTTAATGTCTGTTTGTATGTGGTTTTTCTTTTTGTTGTTTTTTTGTAACATGAATGAACAATAGTACATACTAGATCTATTAGATTACAATAGTACATACTAGATCTATTACAGATTACAATAGTACATACTAGATCTATTACAGATTACAATAGTACATACTAGATCTATTACAGATTACAATAGTACATACTAGATCTATTACAGATTACAATAGTACATACTAGGTCTATTACAGATTACAATAGGACATACTAGGTCTATTACAGATTACAATAGGACATACTAGATCTATTACAGATTACAATAGTACATACTAGATCTATTAGATTACAATAGTACATACTAGACCTATTACAGATTACAATAGTACATACTAGACCTATTACAGATTACAATAGTACATACTAGATCTATTACAGATTACAATAGTACATACTAGATCTATTACAGATTACAATAGTACATACTAGATCTATTACAGATTACAATAGTACATACTAGATCTCTTACAGATTACAATAGTACATACTAGATCTATTACAGATAACAATAGTACATACTAGATCTATTACAGATTACAATAGTACATACTAGATCTATTACAGATTACAATAGTACATACTAGATCTATTACAGATTACAATAGTACATACTAGATCTATTACAGATAACAATAGTACATACTAGATCTATTACAGATAACAATAGTACATACTAGATCTATTACAGATTACAATAGTACATACTAGATCTATTACAGATTACAATAGTACATACTAGATCTATTACAGATAACAATAGTACATACTAGATCTATTACAGATTACAATAGTACATACTAGATCTATAACAGATTACAATAGTACATACTAGATCTATAACAGATTACAGTAGTACATACTAGATCTATTACAGATTACAATAGTACATACTAGATCTATTACAGATTACAATAGTACATACTAGATCTATTACAGATTACAATAGTACATACTAGATCTATAACAGATTACAATAGTACATACTAGATCTATTACAGATTACAATAGTACATACTAGATCTATTACAGATTACAATAGTACATACTAGATCTATAACAGATTACAATAGTACATACTAGATCTATAACAGATTACAGTAGTATATACTAGATCTATTACAGATTACAATAGTACATACCATGAAACTAAAGTGATTCCGACTAAGTATATTTGATAGATATTACTATAAAGCGCTTTACGCAAAAGCATATAAATGCATTAAACTTTGATTTGATTTTTTATTTTGATTTTTTGTTTTACGCCATACTCAACAATTGTTCAGTCATATGATGGCGTCCAGTTTTTTATTGGTGGATGAGAAACCCCGGTTACCCGGGTAAAGACCACCGACCTTCCGCAAGAAAACTGGCAAACTTTCCCACTTAATTCGAAATTACCCTAGCGGGATTCGAACCAGAGCTGAGAGGCCTTGTGATTTAAAGCGCAATGCTCTAACCACTAGGCCACGGAGACCCCTTAACTTTGAAAAAATATACAAGCCGTGCTACAAATTACATACAAATTAATAGACTTGAAAATTTATATAAGACAGTAAGGTTAAGAATGATATTAAACCTCTACAGTAGATACGAATATACATATATCAATAAAAAGACTTACAAGTTCGTTTGATTAAAATAGGTTTACAGACTGAAAGCAATTTTAAAAAGATGAATTTTAAGTTTCATGCTAGATTAAACGCGAGACTTTACCCCAGGTTGCCAATTTGATCTATGATTTAGCGATCCATTACGATGAAACAACTTTTTCGAATCAAATTTTAAAAAGTTAAGTTATTTCGCGTATGCATGCTTCCTACTGACTACAATTTTAATGATGCATAATTTTACGTATATATAATGTTTTATATTTCCCACAAGTGTTAGACATATGAGTAAAACATCAACATGTAACGTGAAGACAGCGATCTTTATCAGAGGCCAAACCAAATGAATGTCTCGCCAACCGTGTATGAAAGCCATTAAAACCACTTAAAAAAGTACCAGCATTTTTACGTTAATCCTGCCATTTATTTCATCCTCCGTTCTCTAACATGGTATTCGTGTCTGGGTAGCACAGTGGTCGGTGCACTTGTAAATATTATTAACAATACCAAAGTTGTAGCCATTTAAACCACTGAACTGTAGTTAGCACACTTGCTTCTCACCATTGTGACCCTGGTTGGATCCTTAAATTGGACAGGGTAGTATATGAGATGGTATGACAGCCTTCAAGCCGGACACGAATGTTTTCTCCGGGTTCTCCGGTTCCTTCCCACAACATGGATCCCCTCACGACAACATCAGAGCCAATAAGTTGACATACCTAACTTGTTAATCGTTTTAAAATACTGTAAAAATGACCAGTTAGTCTAAAAACATTTATATAATTTGCAAAAACCTTTCGTTGTGAAGTGATCAACGTTCATGAGACATCACAGATTACCACCCCTGGAAAGAAGTCATCACTTATCATTCCACAATGTCAAATACTTTTAACATATATATACATTTTTATATAATATGCTCAAAAGTGATATGCTGATTGAAAGCAAATATGGTCTCAATGTAAATTTCACAGAAATTACTTTCGAACATTTGCATATTTTCAAGATACGGATTATTCATCGTCCACAAGGCACATAGACTAACTATGCAAATAAGAGCTCTACCGATGTTACCCGAGATTTATTCCTAATATATGTAAATTTCAATGCTGGCTTCTCTATAGCATCTAGTGCCAGTTCTAATTTTTTCAAGAGGACTAAGTTTGTCCCGTGTTTATCATGTGTATAGTGTCATATGGAGTTTCTCGCTGTTGAAAATTTGGATTATTTAATTTATATTTTCATATTATTTTATCTATATTTCATTCTATATAATTATTATTTTTTATTATTATTATCATCATCGTCGACGTCGTTTTTACTGCTGTTGTCGAAGGGGATGTTGTTGAAGCGGCTGTTGCTGCTGCTCCTGTTGTTGTTGTTGTTGATGTTGTTGCTGTTGTTATTGTTACTGCTGTATTGACACAGGTGTCTGACAGAGTCCATTTAAAAATAATATTCAATAGCCTATGTCAACAAGTAGACATTCATATTGGAAGAAGTTCCAGCATTAGTAGGAAAATGCAAACCACGATATACAAACTCAGTGATCCCTAGTGTAAGCATATCACACAGATGTAGAAATAGAATCCTTAAATTGCTCAGAACAAGTACGCAGTAAGTCAAAAACGTTTTATGTAAATACTTTTGAACAAACAAATTATTGACGCTCTCTAATTACTACTCGTGCATTTATTAAAGAAATATAAAAGCATAACCATTAAAGCATCTAGGCTATTCTGCAAAGTAATTACCGCAATAAAATTTCATACAAAAGAGACTGAATATCAGTTTAAGGAATTCAGTTACAAGATGGGTTAGATCATCTGTGTAGAAGATAGAGATGATGATAGAGAACAATTACCCTATTGTTTTACCAATACTTTCAAAATTCAATTTAAAGTGTATTATCAAGATGAAATTTGGTAATACCCATTTATACTTCTTTATCATAATGTAATCGGCACATAGATCCTGTCAATGCTTGGTTTCGGTTGAGAAAGATATTTTTTGTTAAAATTGTTCTATTGCAATTGGTTTCTGCCCTTTGACAAAATTTCCAATATCAATTCGCCCAAGATTTTTTTTTTCAAAATACAAAACTTTTTTTTTCTATTATTTTCTCTTTCAAATAAAATCATGAAAATTGACTAAGTTTTTAAATACAAACTTATTTGGGTGGTGCTTCAATGTTTAATTGTAAATGTTATTTCCCCCCTACTGTTATTATTTCTATACGTGTCAAGGCTCCCGTTGAATAATTAAACTGCTTCATTTTGAAAACACATTTCTAATAATCGAAGTATGTAATTCCATACAGTCCTACTGTAGTTTCTTAAATAATAATTCAGTGTAACATATTCGGCGTGATTCCGTCATCAATCAATATCAATAATTTCACCTGCATTCATGAAATGTATGATATTTGAGTTCAAGTAAATATATGCTTATTATCTCGCAGGTAGACACATTCAGACTATTCTTACCTGAAAGTGTAATTTTAGACGTTGACGCGTAGGTGTGGTCATTTTAACAGTTTAGTGCATCTAAAGGATAATGAACAAAATATTTAATTTCATGTCGGTTA
>BROG01001414.1:32500-47500 GCA_030159075.1 Atrina japonica | reverse complement strand
TAAGTAAAAAACAAAACCATCAACGACATTAATATCATTGCAATACTGTAGTCCGGAAAAGAGAAAAAGGAAAAGAGAAAGGTCATTTAGAAAATTTGACATTTTTGTCCGTACTCAGCTTACTGATTTTACTCATTTGACTCAGCTACCACTTGCTATATTGTAAACTATTGATTTCAAATTTTAAACAGCAAGGGTGTAAATATCAGGAGAGTTAATGAATTTCCTTTAATACATCCGGATTTAGTTAAAATGTTTAGCATATTTGACAATTGTATAGATCTGAATGTATTTCATATCAGTTAGTCGCGTCGTGTTATTTCTGAATGGTTCTGAATACAATTATCCCTGTATTTCATTATCCTGGTATTTACAGATATGAATGTTTTTGCACTGTGCTAGAACACTCAAAGCAATCATTGTTGTTACAATCCAATCAAATTTACATTTCATCATTCAAAACGACAATTACATTTTGTTTTATAGAAAATCTGGCGTACAACAAGTCAGCTGCACAGAGTTCCAATCTATATCGAAGCAAATGGTTAGCAGCAGCTGCTGTAGATGGAAACGGAGATCAAAAAGTGACTGGAAACTCGTGTGCTTGCACGGGTTATTTTAAACCTACAGTATGGTGGAAAGTTGATCTCGGTCATGTGTTTGCCCTGTCAAATGTTAAGATATTTTACAGGAATGAAGGTGTGTAATTTTAGTGCTATGTTCATAATACGATAAATAACAGACATTTTAAAATATGTTCCTTTGACCTTTTTTCGGTGTTTTATCAAAATCATTTTACTTTAGAAATTTATTCACTTTACAGCTGCATTTCCAATCAATATTCATGGTTAAAGGCCAAAATGGATTGTAACGCCTGACACGTTTTGCGAGTTTCTATATATCAATTACCTGAAACATAAACTGTACATGGATCATATGCATACGCTAAAATGCTCTCAGCGTGAGGAATGCATTTTTAATATTTCATACACTATGCACAACTTATGCAATATATGGATGATTTTAGACTAAATATTTTTAACGTGTATAACACCACTTTTCTTTTCCGGATTGGAGATCTGGTTTAAATTTAATCTTAACTGATAGAGTCTTATTGGCATAAAACAATCGACTTAAACGTTTGTTTTGTTTGCTATTTGTATGTTTATTTTAAACTATAATTTTGATAATATGTTTATAATGTTTACCTATTGATATTATTTACAATCAACTAAGGTATACCAAGGTAAAGTGGCACATCCTGGTTTTGTTAAGAACCACAATGCCACAGTTTATTAAAAAATGTGGTTTGCTGGATACAATTTCACCTTGTTTTGGTTTGCATGTTTAACAAATATATAATGTAATGCATGTTACATGCAATATATGATTTATTTTTAGATAAAATCAGTATAAGACAAAACTATTTGTGCGTGTTGCTTAAATAATTAGTAAGTTTAATGCAAAATTTGGTATAAAAATAACAATGTGATAATTAACCCTCTTACATACCATGGGGAAACGGAATTTGTGTATGGAAGCTATAGAAAATCTTACCAAGCTTCCAAACTGGATAATTCCAAAATATGTTACGGTTATACTCCGTTACCAACCTCCATCCCATCACACACAAACACACACAGACACACACACACACACACATACACACAAACACACATACACACACACGCGAGTGCACGCACGCACGCACGCCGATTTCAGGTTAAAATACATTTATCGATGATGTGTTATTTAGAAGAATAGATAGATCAAAATTCATGGAAGTTAAATAACTAGGCCGAATTTATGATTGGTTTTTAATTATCCTCGCTGCAGAATGTTCAACCTAGAAGCATATTTGTCTCTTGTATTGTATTGTAATTGTATTGTAATACAGTGGGTAATCACTGGCCGTAACATTTATATCTTGTATGGATTGTGCCTTCTCAGGGATAATCAATGAGGTTTATTAGCGGTCAAATGCGTATTTTTGCGTGTAAACTATAACGCATCTCAATAAATTTTCGACGTTGCATTATTTACAGTATTACACAAAATGTATACATTGATCCTGAGAATGATTTAGTTTGAAACTCAGAAATTTAATGATACAAATTGTAAACAAATTATAAACTAACAGAAACGTTAGACCATTACAGTCAAATCTGAAATAGATATCATCTGTAATGTTCAATCAGTGAGATGTATTTGGTTTTTTTCATTTATTACATTAGAATCAAGCACACACGCTTCATACTTAGACATTTTACTCAATGTAGACACAGACGGGGAATTGCAAACTAAGCTATACAACAAACGCGACGCTTTCGGTTATTCAACATTTAAGTAGTAATATCCCTTAATCACTGGTATATGGGGATTGTATTTCACAAATGATCCGAGATTCCAGGGCGAGTACAACATATTAATATTTCATGTACAGAGGTAAAGTACTCACTGACAAACTATTGACTCATTGGTATCAAAAATCGCATTTATTGTCAACGTTCCGCAGTAGTATATGTGGGACACTTAAGAGCACTTTTTTTCCGAGAAACGAAACGTGTCTAGATTTCCCGGAATCGCGGTTTCTATCTATAGCCGATTCACGGTTCGGTAGTCACACAGGTAAATGGATAGGAATAGTTATATATAGATGATGATGTATAACGTATCGAAGGTACCTATAGCTAGAGTGCTGTTTAATCGACATTCAATTGTTCGGGTACAGGTGTCCAATGGTATAATGTAAACAAATTAAAAACGCGTTAAATAATTTAACAGCTATTTAAAAAACATGTCTATCGAGCGGTTTTTGGATTTACCGATCCCACCCAAGATGTCTATTACGACTCAATATATCGAACCGTTATTAGATTTACCGATTCCCCCCAAACGTGTATACATGGGGCAAACTTATCGTTTTGACAAAATTTCCTCGACACACAGGTTAATGTTTGGTACCACTTTTGACGATTATAAAGTAGTCCTATTGAGGGAACGGGTTATCAATATAGACCGTTAATTTCTACACCTCGTGAGGTCGGTGATAAACGATAGAGGTTTACAAAACTGCGATAAACTTCACATCATCATCAATCAAAAGAAATTCCCGAATATGTTCAGTACGAAATATATCACCGTCTCGGGTGATTTAGCCAAAGATTTATTCAAAGCACTGAAAGACTATATAGAATATTACGAGGTGCCCATAAAAGAAGTAAAAATAGTCGTCCAGTCTATGACAATGCCAAGAGGGAAGGGGAGACCCAAAGAACCGGTGACAAAGACGACTTCGTCGTTGAAAAGAAGTATTATAACGATTAAAACCGACGACACTACGTGTTTGGCTCGTGCTATTGTGACGGCGGTTGCCAATAAACATAAAGATAAATGGACGGGATCCCAACTTTACGACGGTTTCAATGGTAGTCGAAAATTACAAAGGGTCGAAGCGTTAAAACTTCACGAAGAAGCGGGCGTTCCCGTCCGGGATCACGGTTGTACTTTAGAAGACGTGAAAACGTTTGCCGATCACTTGGGCGTGTAGATCAACGTAGTGGACGGTGATCAAATACCGAATTTAATCGTGTGCCAAGAGTTTAACGGTCGACAACACGAATTTTCTACCATAGACGATTTTTGCGAGTTTGTTTTGGACAAAAAGGGCACGTTCATAGCCCACAATGCGAAATCATACGACGCGCAGTTTTTGTTAAAATATTTCGTGGAACATAACGTTAAACCCTACTGCATTTACAACGGTACGAAGATCATGTACATGGAAGTTGGAACCATTCGATTTATCTATTCCATAAATTTTGTCCAGTCTGCTCTGGCAGAGTTTCCGAAAACGTTTGGTTTGACCGCACTCAAAAAGGGTTATTTTCCGCATTATTTCAACAAACCGTGTCACCAAAATTACGTGGGACCGTTACCTAGCAAAAAACACTACCGTTTCGATCATATGAGCGTTCGCAATAGAAAAGAGTTTTTAGCATGGTACGATGTGCGAAAGAACGACGTGTTTGATTTCGAGAAAGAATTGAGGGACTATTGCACGTCCGACGTTGACATATTACGGAGGTCCATGTTAAAATTCAGGGAAGACTTTATCGAGCTGGAAAATAAAGATCCGTTACAGTACGTGACGATAGAGTCCTTGTGCATGACCATTTATAGAAGCAATTACATGCCCGAAAAAACGATAGCCGTTTATAACGATAACGTCGATCACGAAACGTACAGCGCGAAATCCATTTCCTGGCTGGATCACTTGGCCCAGAGAGACGACGTCGTCATTCGACACTCGTTGAACGGCGGCTAAGTGAACCTGCTCGGCATCGGTAAAGTCGACGGGTATTGAGAAGACACAAAGACGGTTTACGAATTTCAGGGCTGTTTCTGGCACGGGTGCGAAAAGTGTTACGCGCGAGACACCGTCAACAACAAGAATCAATTAGACATGGAAACGCTCAGAAAACGAACCTACGCGAAAAACGAGACGATAATACGGACCGGTTACGAGTTAATCGAGGCTTGGGAATGCCATACAAAAGGTATAAAAAATAAAGAGACCGTAACGCCGTTAAATCCCCGGGACGCCTTTTTCGGCGGTAGAACAAGTTAATTTACGATTTCGGCGGAAGAAAAAACGGACAACACGTCGAATTTGTTAGTTTATATCCGACGGTTCAGTCTTATAAGACTTACCCGGTCGGGCATCCCACTAAACTCTAATACCCGGAGCGCGTCGATCGAAATTGGTTGGGGTTCGTCAAATGCAAAGTCGTACCGCCCCGGAAATTATATCACCCCGTCTTACCCGTCAAAATGAAATGCGGAGATGCGGAAAAACTCGCTGTGTAAAACGTGTGCCGAATTACAGAAGAAGACGACGTGCGAACACGCCGATGAACAGAGGTCATTTGTGGGAACGTGGTGTACTCCCGAGCTACTCAAAGCCTTGGATTAAGGGTACGAGATAGGAAAAAAAATACTAAGTTTGGGATTTTCTTTACAAAAGCGAGGACACGGACCTTTTCAAAGAATACGTGAAGAACTTTATGAAAATCAAGATGGAAAGTTCCGAATTAAAGGTCGGTCCAGGCACTCCTTACGAATCGGAAGAACGGTATTAAAAATGGTCAAAGAACGATTAGGTATCGGCTTGGGTATAATCCGGCGTGTTGGATAAACTCGACGATAGGGTTTTGGGAATTGACACCGATAGCGTGTGACACGTAGATCGCGACGACGGGGTCTCGATCGACACGAGGGATAACATGGGTGATTTGACGGAAGAATTTTACGGTGATTTTATAAAATCTTGGTGTGCCACCGGACCTAAATCTTATTCGTACGAAACAAACGCGGGTAACAAAGTGTGTAAAGTCAAAGGTTTTACTTTGAATTACGAAAATTCTCTTTACACCAATCGAGACACGATGACCGACATCGTCAAAGAAACGCGTAAATGTATTACAACCGTAAAAGAAAACGCCATCACGAGAGATTTTAAAACCAAACGCATAGTGAATCAATATCAAGAGAAAGAGTTCGTGTTGTGTTACGATAAACGAGTGATGACGGATAAGTACGAAACACTTCCCTGTGGATATTAGTCGACGACCAATAATTTCTCTCTGACGAAAGTTCTTTGCAGCGCTGGTTCCATGAGATAATACACGTCGATGCCCTGCATTCTAAAATGTCTGTCTATGTCGTGTTTATCAACACTCCAGATTGGATCAGTTGCTCTTTTTTTACCACCTTCTAATTCACCCGGTTGATACAGATATCTTACTTTAGAAAAAAAAAAGTTGATAGGTGTTTGGAATTTATCAACGGATCCTACCTTTTCGGGTGGTTTGGTTTCTTTGTTAATCGTTTTTACGACTTCTGGTAACCGTTTTACCCATTCTCTGTTTCGGTCGTTAGATTTCATCTCTTGGTCGTATTGATAGGTAAACAGCTGTTCTCCCAGAGTTTTATTAAATCGTTCGACGATGGCTTGGTCGCGATGAACGTCCACTCTTCCTCTTCTTAATCTCACGTTGTGTTCAGACATTAATTTGGAGACGGCACCCATGAATTTGCGACCGGGATCGACTTGTAATAATTTTGGAAACGTTAAGCGTCTTTCGTAATTTTTTTCGAAAGCATCGGTCACTTCTTTACTGTCTTTGGTCGTTAAAGGTTCCGCTTCTTTGTATCTAGTGCCCCCATCTACCACCGTTAACGCGTATTGATACGTTTTCCTACCTACTTTATCGTGCGGTAAAAACAATAGATCAGCCTGGTGAGTGTCGTTTTCTTCCGCATTTTCGAATTTATGTCGTACGATTTTCTTGGGTGCAGGTAGATAGATTTGCCAACAGTCTTGTTCTTTTCAGGAAATCGAACGCTTCCTTTTTGCTGACGTTAGCCGCTTTAGCCAATTTCTGGATGGCCGATTTTCCTTTCCAATAGTGTTTGTAATAGATCTCTTCCATTTTATTTTAGGCGACATATTTTTTTACACCATAAAACACGAGTTCCGTTCCAATCAACACGAAGATAATTTCTTTATCGTTTTGCTCTTCGGGGTGGGGGGCTGATAAAAATCGCTCAATCTCGATTCGGGAGACATCTTTTCTTCTCCCATCATCTGCGAGTAGAGAGACGTGGCGGCATCTACTTCTTTGTAGGTGTATAACGCCTGTCCTCTCTTTTTTCAATCTCTCGTTTAAAAAATCTAATCGTTTCGTGCGTTCGTGATTCCATTCGTCTCTGGCCTTGGTCAGTTTTATCATCGCTCGGTCGTGTCTTTTTGCTCGACGTGATTCGAAAATAAAAATTGCGATCCAGAAAACGCCAATGCCCCGCCTACCATCATTGCTATTGTTGCCATTCTAATAGGGACGGTTTATTTTATTTCATGATATTGGCGGGAATGATTGCCTTTTTGACCAACATGTCCTTGGTGTAATTTGCAAGAGCAAACTCGAGGAGGATCATTCCTTAATCCTTTGGAACTAAATCCATCTCGGGTGTTGGCATCTTTAAAAATTGTTTAGAGAGTTGCGCGTATCCGATGGCAATTCCCGTATTAACAGCGGCGTGATACGCGGTTTTCACCAAATCTTTTTCACTCACCCTTTTTTAAAATAAGAAAAAAAAATATTTATAGCATTTCATGAGGGTTAGGTTTCCAGAGGTCCGTGTTTGTCCATTTTGTATCGGATTTGTATCTATGTCCTGGACATTCTATTGATTTACAGTTTGGTATCTGAGGTTTTTATATTTTGATTCTTTTGGAGGTTCTGGTGGAGGTTGAAAAATTTTGAGTTCTTTTTTTTATTTTGACCAGAAATCCGACAATCGCGAGTCCACCCGCTAGCCATTTCCAGCTATCGTTGCTAATAGCATTACTATCGTTGCTATTAGCATTGCTATCGTTGCTATAAACATTGTTTTTAGCATTGCTATTAGCCCATCTACGTTGGGCACCCTTCTTCCCTGCTTCCTGACGTTTTGGATTCTTCTTTATTTCTGTCTTTCCTATTAATTCTTCTGGATTTATCTTCTTTATCTATAACGTCACATTTTTAAAATCCTGTGATAAGATGGCTAAACGTGGCGGTTGTACTGAGAGGTGCTAAGTAGGCTCCGTATTTGTAATATAAATAACAACACATTTCGCCCATGGCAGCGTCCAAGAAGGGATCTTCGTTTAATGTCTCGTATTTTAGGACGAAAAAATGTTTAAGTCCTCGCGAATACAGACTGATGAGAGTTTTTTTTTATCGATTTGGACATGCGTATGATGAGTAGAGTGCGGTACAGACGACTCAGGGTTTCGACTTCCTTGTCGTTCATCTTTTCGAATTCGGACGTCGTGACGTCTTTTCCTAGAAATTCACGCGCACGTCCGGAATCGATGATGGCCAGCAATCTGTCTTTAGTGGATACATCCTTGCTGGGCATGACGTCTGCTGCTAATACATCGTCAACATTTATGTTTTTAATTAGAGATACATTTTTTATATATTTTGTAAAACATTATGTTTAATTATGTTTACAAAATACGTTTTTTTACTCTGTGTCGGAATCTAAGTCCAAGTCATCTTGACACTCGGTTAAATCCGGTAGAGGAGCAACATCGAGCGTTTTGACGACGATTGCCTGGTGCAAGATGGTTTGCAAGGATACGGTTGGTTTTTTGTTGTCGATGTAACCGCTGTCTATATGTAAAGATCCAATGGCCAAACATCGTTTTTTCTCGTAATTGGAAGGGGCGGTTTCGACGAGTCTGTTTTCACCTTTCGGGTCGCCGTATGTTTTCTTTCTATAAAAAATAGGCCTTTCTCGTCCCAGTTTAACTTTCGAGTACGTAACCCTGTCACCATTTTTATCTGTTTTGACAATGGTTATATCCTCGAGATTAATGGGGGATTTTCTACCTCCTTTTTTCAGTTCCCGTGCGAGTCTATTTCCGTTCTTAAGAACGTCGTAATCATTTCCAACATGTAGACAAATTCTTTTCTGCTTTTAAATTTCATAGAATAATCAGAACCGTCCTTGTACTGCCACAAACCGGACGATTCCTTTTTGGGACCGCCCCACCCGCGTATCACTAACGGTTTCACCACCGTTCGGGTACGCAATAGTTGACGTAAACATCTTGATAACGCGCCCCTTTTATTTATCTACATAATGGGGCACCCATTCTTAAATTGTTTACGTCAAAGTTATCAATTGTCACAAATGCCATGTTTTCTTTTTATAACGAATAATTTTATTTAAGTAATTTTTATTCAAAACAATTGTAACATGTGTCTTAACCATTTTTCCGTTCTGTGATAGCGTTCCAAACGTAACATATACAATATCGTGAATGATATAAGCAAACACCATAAAACGATAAACGATAGCAACCCGCACAAGACGATTTCGGTAAAACGTTTCATTTTCTTATTGCAAAAAATTGTGAAATAATTTAAAATATATATATATAAATAAACAATGTATATTTTACTGGACAAGGCGTTTAACGAACGCGGAATAAAACAGATGTTAAAGAAGGACAACTTATGGTGTCAACAGTTGAACGAACAGGTCTTAATATATTGGCCCGACGACGAATTAACTTGCCAAATGCCGCGCATGCACAGAAACTACCCGTGTACTCATCCAATCGTTGCGAACTCGTTCTTTTGTAGCATTCATCACAACTACTTGAAAGAGCGAGGTATCGACACATTGAAATATTGCACCTCCTGTCGAAAATGGATGCCCAATAGCAATAAATACGAAACGTATTATACGTGCGACGGAAAAAAAAACGCGCAGGCGAATGGCATAAGACGCATAAACGGTCCGAGAGAAGTAGACGTAAGAAAAATTAGACGATTTTTTAAAACACAATGTTGTCTTAAAAATATATCGTTAACGAGACGTGGATTTGTTTACGAGGTCGTCTATGAGCTGTTTTGCGTAGATCTTCTGTCTCTTTGTTGTCTACCTCCTTTTTTGGACCTGGTTAGCATAGAGTTTATCCTTCATCTCACGGTATTTAGTCAATTCATGACACACGGTGACAAATTCATCGTCCGAGATCTTCCCATCTTCCAACGCCTTACTTACGCAGTCATTGATCGAATTCAGTTTACTTTCCGCGAGTTTGATAAAAACAATAATCGTCTTATGCCCTTCATGGCTAACCCTACGGAACCTACAGTGACTGCAATGATCTGCAGGGGCAATCCGGGGATGGGTATCAAAAACCCGAGACCACCCACGATGACACCTCCTGCAATGAGGGTTCCGTTGACACCATCGGCGGTATTTACCATGCGTTTATACTTTTTATGCACGCTCTTCTGCGTTTCTATCTTTCGACGACAGGTCTGTTCGATTTCGCCGATTCGTTTTAATCGATAATGTTGTGGATCGTTTTCCAACAGTGGGTATAATTCGTTTTTACTCATCTCCTTTTTTCTTATGCGCGAGAATTTTTTTTATATGTCTAATACGACAACGCCATTGTTGGTCCCAGGTTTCGATCCTTTATTCACGCTAAAATTGAGAACGTCACCCGATGTCACTCGCAACGGTTCATCCAATGTGATCACGTCACCCGTTTTCGTTTAGAAAGTTTTACGTGTCATATCGTTCACGATAAGCGTCACGTCCAATTCTCCCGACAGTCCAAGACGAAAGATGACACCATCGAATAACATCGTCGTGCCCAACGACGGTATGAGTCTTCCGTTTTTATTCACGTCGAATTGGAACGTGTTCATGATGCGACGGATTTTGGTCAACATAGTGACCTCCTATTTAATGTCTTCCAAGACTTCTGCCGCCAGCTCTTCCCGTTCTAAGTCTTCGTAATAAAATCCCGATGTAGACATTTCTCTTTTTTTATCATTTAGAACTAATTATCTTTAACTCCAAAAGCAAGGAAACGAGATATCTGTGATTATCGATGAGGTTTCCGCGCTCGTCTTTTAGGTCTATCGTTAATTGTGTGGTGCGATCCGTCTCAACTTTAAGAACATGGTATGTTGGATGTCTTTTTCGTACAATTCGGAAAATTTCACGTCAGGACACGGCATGGATTTGACGATGTCATTCGGTTGCTCGTTGTCAAACATGTCTCCCCCAGCAAGTACGTCGAGATGAACGTTGAGTAGTTCCACCGGTTGCAGGTTTATGCTCTTGGTCGGGTAGACGGTTCCGACGAAAGGAACGTTTTTGCCGATGCCAAGAATCTTACCGAGTTCCGTCGGAATATCCACTGCCATCGTATCTTTACCGTCGTGTCTTAATATCATCGTGGTTTTGTCCAAGACGACTTTATCGAAGTATTTCACGAGAATTCGTCGTAGGTCGTTGAACGTGTACGGTCCGGCGTGTAAGTCTTGGACTTTCGGTCTATCGCCACGTCTGGCATATTTTATCTCGACGTCTTTCTTTATGTTGTACAGACCGTTCGAAAAATGAATGGACTTTACTCCAACGCGCCACTCGTCGTTCGCGTTGTCGATGTATTGAAATAATTTCACGGGTTTGCCGATGTTCGTCACGAGTTGAAACATGTTTTATATAACTATTTTGGTTTTTTTTAAATAAAAGATGAACGTATATGACTACAGAGAGGATTTAGATTTAACGTCTTTTGACATCTACGTCAATGCGACCAAAAGTTTCGCGCATCGTTCGAAAATGTATTCGACGAGTATAACAACCCAAACATCTTCGAAGACGGAACTCCGAAATACTACACCATGTTAGCGTGGTGGTATCAACATCCCATCGTGGGATTTTGGCAAAACCAGCTCAATTTTGCGGTGTGGTGTGCCACGACTGGATGCGGTGTGACGTTGGACATGGGAAACGACAACCTGTCCAAATCGTTTTATTCGTTCAATATTTATTATCAAATCAGAAGAATTCTACAAGAGATTGCTGTTCTCTTACCTAGTGACCTCGATTTTGATCATTTCACGAACAATGTCAACGTATCGGCATATAAGCGGATCTGTCGTAATTTTAACGTATCAACTGCCACTGACTGGAAAATCAAGGGAACCATCTTTGGAAAATACAACACGAAGTGGTCCACCTTCATCGAGAACCATTCGAAGACATTCACAACACCTGGATTGGCTAGATTGGATGCTTCTATTAGAGTCTTTGCCTGGGCGATCTTGGATGCTGAAGGTCAGACGAGATCATCGATCACAGATGATGGTGCCACGTCACTCGATGCACAGAAACAGTTCCTGGTTAAGGTCGAAGATGCAATCAACAGACCCTTACTCGATTTAACCCACTGACATCGCTCGCTACAAAGATTGTCTGAAATACGCCAATTCCAAACTCGATTATGTCATCCATTCGGGACTTTACATGCTACCCAGCAACATGGAACTGAAGGCTGGTAAGAACATCGTCGACTATAACAACGAGATATTGATTGCACCTGATACGACAACACCTGGAAAAACGTCAATCTCAACGAAAAAAAACGTTCGTTAAACAGATCAAACCACTTAAACAGATTTAACCATTGCCATCTAGGCAACCACCGCAACAAGATGATTATGAAAGTCAAAAGACTGTCTTTGTCGAGTTTCGTTAACAACCAACCGATGACAGCCATACCCAATATCCATAGATGTTCTCCCAACCACATGGCCGTTTTACCGAGTGTCAATAAAATTCAGGAAGAGATGGAACCCAATATACCTGGCAACGCTTCACCAAATTTAACAGCCAATCTGGCAAGCAATTTTCCGACAGCATCTAACTGTTTCTTGAGCCATTTTTGCAGATCTCCGCCTTTGTTTGGAACAGGTGGAAAAGGAGAAGGTAGTTTAATCGGTTTAACGTCCGGAATCAACACTTCGACCAAAAAAGCAATGGTCATACAGACAGCCGTCAAGACACTTAAGATGATGATGCCTTGTTCTTTGATCAGATCGGCAATTCGTTTTCCCAACGGAGTATTCTTGTCCAACAATCCCGTGATCGTTTCCTTGATGGTGGTAAGTTGCGATTTTAGTTTTCCGTTTAGAATGTCGACGCTATCGTTCACGCGTCTAATTCGTTTTGCATCTTGGTAATTTCCCTCTCGATGCGTTCTCTGTCGCCTGGATAATTTTCGAGGTCTTCTTTCCATTGCGACAACATGCGTTTCAACTCTTCTTTTTTTTGGCTTCTTGAATGCGCAAAGAACCACGAATGGTCTTTAGACTTTTATCTAAACCCAACAATTCTCTCATGGGCAATTCGTGGTTTAAATCTTCTATACTTTCAGATAATCGATCAATCCCATCGTCTACTCCTTTAACGCTCGTTTCCATCTCGATGTCTTCAAAGACTTTCGTAATGTTACGTCTAACCGTTAACGCCTTTTGTTTAGGATATTTTACACCTAAAGCTTCGAAAAATCCAAGACCGTATTGTTTCAATGTCCCAATAGCCAGAAATTTGTTTGGATTACGTTTGTCCGTGAATCTAATCCATTCACCGCGCCACTCTGCATATAAACCATTATCATCTTGTTTAAATTCTAAGATACTATCGGACGCGGTGAATGTTCGTTTCCATTTATCGACTGTTTTACCTAATTCTAGACGTTCTCGTTGGTATCTGCGAGGACTGCGAGGAGGATCTGGTAAGTCCCATTTAGAACTATTATCGATGAAAGACGTTTCCGCCGTATCATCATCGTTATTGTAAGTTGTATCGTCAACATCGTCGTCGTACGTCGGATTATCGAACTCGTGAATATCTGCCGTTTTTAAAAGGAGTTAAGTTTTTTTTTTATTACACAATTAAAAAGATCATGAATTACGGACACATTCTTAATCCAGATAGAAAGTTGCGCACTCCTTTAGGCGTGTTCGCCAAATGGTCGTCAATTCCCATCATCCATCGAATATATAAGAAAATCAAATGTTGACAATTCAGTTTTCCAATTTGGGTAAACATGACGTCATCATTCCCAGAAGTACGAGACTATGCTTCGATATGGAAATCACCGTAGAAGGTGGCGATCTCACTAAGGCAGGTGTTTATAATAATTTGGGACGTAACATTATTAAAAAAAATCGAAGTGAAGCTTTCGGGAAATACCGTTCAGGTCATCGACTATGCTGATAATTTTGTTTGTTTATAACAATATTTGGAAACTAGAAAGACATAACATGGTCTATCAAGGAATCCAGAGTGACGATCTCAATCATGTGAGGGCAAAACATAATAATTATGCATTGCCTCTCGACAGTAACGAATACTACGAAATTGCTGCGGCGTACGGCAATCGGTTTTGTATTCCTTTGGACTTCGAAATATTGGAAACAATCGAACCCTTTTACCAAATGGGCTTTTAAGATAGATTAGAATGCATGTTAACATTTAACGACGCCAAACACGTCGTCTCGACAGACCCCGGCAATGCCGATAAAAAGGTGAATTATAAGGTCACCAGCATCGCTTTGGAATCGACAAAATTACAGACGTCAATCTCGCTCGCAGCATCAGACATACGTGAAATAAACCACGTTTATCACTTCAACAAAATATTGCTATTTCGCAAAACGGCGATGAGTAAATCGGACCCCATCCTCAATGAACATATCAACATTCCCACCCATTCTCTCGCAGGTGTTCTGTTTTTCTTCAAGGATATATCAAATAATGACCCAGAAAAATGTTGTAGTCCAAGAATTACCAAAGTGGAAACAACCATCAAGGGAGAACAGAACCAACTCTTCTCTGCCGGAATGAGACCTCAAGACCATTTCGACAAAATTAAAAAGTTCTTCTTAGGGTCCTTGAATCGATATCCCGCCACAGAATTAGTCACCAAGGAACTCCACCTGACTCCAATGACTCTTGGAAAATATCTCAAAGATCATTATGCCCTCTGGTTAGACTTGCGCACGACACCAGAAAATCATCTCCACGGCACAGGTCGCAAGCTTAGAAACATTAGTCAAGGCATTTCCATCCGAATAGAAATAACTCCAGAAATGGATACAGATCCCTTGGACGTTTACATTTTCGCCGTCAGCGACGGACAGATCAACATAGAAAATGGCCGTTTCCATGAACTCATCTCCAAAAGAATTTTAATCCGGTACAAAATAAAAAAAAACGTATTTCGTAAACACAGTGTTTCCAAAAGATATAGAAAATGTAGTCATTAAAAAAATGTACATTCAAGAACCTCATTCCGCCATGATCGTGGGGGCCACCGATTGCCGAAAGACGGAATTTGTCCTCGATCTCTTGGAAACCGAATACAAATATTTCTTCAAGCACATCGTGATCCTGTGCCCTTTGGTCGATTTCAACAAGGCCTACCGATCGAGAAAATGGATAGGTGAAGATTTAAAACAACCTAAGGACAAACACGTCGTGATCGTCTTCGGGAAGCGTTTTCGGGAAGACACGCTAATCAATCCGTGTGGGTATTGACACAACGCTTTAATAGCGCGTCCA
>BROG01001414.1:0-27500 GCA_030159075.1 Atrina japonica | reverse complement strand
TTATCCTTGTTTACAATCTCCTTATCTCAGATATTGCCATACCAAAGTGAAATGAATCTTATACCGCATTATATATTTATCATTTATAAAATAAAATAAAATGAAGTTGATGAAATAAAAAATATTATGTTAAAATTTGAACCCTAATATCAGTAATTAATTATGAACATACCGGCATTGTAAACAAATAAAGTTAATTTGCAGATGAAATATAATGACATCTTGAAAGCTCAACACGCCATCAAGATGGCCGCATTCGAGTTAGCATTACAGGTACTAACAATGATATTAATGACAAAAGATTGGTCCCGAAGTCGTGATGGTTTCTTTGTTTAATCTATGACAAAGTGAAAATACAAAAGTAAAGCACAGCAGTATATAATTCTCAAATAATTGAAAGAACTTATAAGCTTGTGAATTGAGTGGTAAAACGGATGAGGAATACCTTACAACTGTAAATATTACTGTCCTGAGTAACTATTTATATACCACCAATTGTTCACTACAAACTGGCTCGTTACTTGCGTCCAATGAAGAGTCTTAGATTGTCAATTAACACAAAGTTAACATCATTCAACGAGAAATAGGAAAGGACACTCTAAATTATTAACTCGTTTTGATAAATAAACCGAATAATGGTTTCATTCAATTCTAATAATTTATTTGCACCGAGAAAATACACTCCACTACAATGCTTCAGTTTTAGGAAAAATTAAATATATTCTGAAATATTTTTCAATGAAATATGTTTTGGTGAAATGTTGAAGAACATATTCCTAAATGAGAGATCAATGTTTAAAAATAAGCATGTATAAAGAACGTATATGCAATTGCTATAGTGCAAATTAAATTGGGTAAAATGATGTTTTTTTGGGATTATAACCAATCAATATATAATATGCAATGAACATTTTAATGACAGCAGTGTAAAAAATACCTTTCATCATATTTATTGTATAATTTTAATGTATTATTAAACTATTTATGAGCGGACCTGACTCAGTCGGTAACGTGCTTGATCGTAAGGTCGTGTGTTCCAGTTTGGTTTTCTGTCCTTGGGTGTAACAATAAAAATTGAGACCCCATTTCACAATAATGCTCGATGGCTGTAAGTGCCGAGCATAGGCCAAAGTTTATAGTCTTTCATTTCCATTGGTGAGTATAAAGTTCAATAATATTAAACAAAACAAACCACAGAATGTTTGTGCTGACCTAACGACCGATACAAATTAATTATGCAAATTGAGCGTGCATTATTTAGTCCTTATAGAAAAATGATGGTGACGGGAGCGGATAATCAATGATTTCCGACTTCTTTGTTCCTATATATATCATACGATACTACCAGATCAATTAGACGAACATGCATTTAGGAAGAAGGGTAGCTCGAATTTCCCATTCAAATGGTAAAAACAATATTAAAAAATGAATTGTCTACTTTGTTACAGGCAGTATCAAGCGATTAGCACAGAATTTGACATTACCATTTCAAAATTAATTCACTGGCTATAAGTTGTTTGACTGCTACATATACAATACCTGTGTTTTGGAGTCTCTTCCAAGACAAACACGACTTGTGGAAGATAAAACGGTTCTTGATTCGAAGGAATTGTTTTGCGAGAAAACTTTCTGTTGCTAGATCGCCTTTTAATATAGTAATCGCATTTAATATTTCAACCAGTTAAATGTCAATTGGAAAGTTATATCAACTTGTAAATTAGACCGTTTTAATTAAGAACACATTATGATTTTTTGAACTCGTAATTTGTATACGCCAGGATGTCCCAAGAAAAAGTACGGCACAGACTGTCAACGTGATTGTCCAGACAACTGTCGTTACGATGTGTGTGCTGTCAGAGATGGGAAATGTTACCAATGCAAAGCTGGCTACACCGGTGATACGTGCGACCAACGTAAGATTTACAAAGTGACATTTGTATATTAATATTTTTATCTCTTCAATGTCTTTATATGATATACATTTCAATATCTTAAATGTCGTTTTAATGCAAACGCATAATAATATAACACGATACATACATATATATATATATATATATGTATATATATATATATATAATATATATATATATATATATATATATATATATATATATATATATATATATATTGAACAAGATAAAGTAAACACTTTTGATACATATTTTTACATTTAAGATATATTGTTTGGCCCTGTATGACACCACTTTATCTTTAGACAAAAACCCCATATGTTTCAAATTGGAGCTCAACTGATGACGTCCAATTGACAGAAACTGTATCGTCTTGGGCATTGTGACTCTGGTATTATGTTTATAATATTTATAACCACTAAGTCGTTGCCACTGCTGGTGGACCGTTTGAGTCCCCGGGGGTATACATAAACCTAGTACCTGGTATTTCGGTGCCAGTTGTTTATCTTATACTAAAGGATTATCTGGCACTGTTAACACGATTTAAATTCGAATTTTTTTCTAAAGCTCAGATAGTCATTTTTTATAGTGGTTACTCTTAGACGGATTTGGGCTATATTTTTAGATATATTGTTTGGCCCCCTATGACACCACTTTATCTTTAGACAAAAACCCCATATGTTTCAAATTGGAGCTCAACTGATGACGTCTAATTGACAGAAACGGTATCGTCTTGAGCATTGTGACTTTTGTATTATGTTTATAATATTCATATTTAAGAACTGATATAATTTATATAAACAAACCTACAATGTAATGTATTCTATCGAACTTATCTAAAGCTAAGGTATTAATTTTTACAGTGGGTAGTCTTAGATGAAATTGGCAACACAAGTAGATTTATCAATTTTGCCTTCTATGATATCATATTTATATATATAAATGCGAGCTCAACTGATGAAGCCTTATTGCCAAAAACGATCATCTTGAATATTACGTTTGGACGGCTTTGTAAAACACTGTTTTTGATATTGTTTATAATAATTATTACTAGTTTTTATATTAAGAAATACTATTCAAAATGGAGGGACCTGGATTTAAATAGATACCACAATGGTTAGGGTATTCTGCATCCCACATTACAGAGACTACACTAGAATTAATCCATAATTTATGTACACCACATTCCCATTCCTATACAAATGTTTCTTTATAAGGCTTAATATCAAGAATAATTTAACCTTCCTGATACACAATAGATATCAAATTATTACCAATATCACTTAACTCTGCCAAAGATATATGGAAGTGATTTGAAAGAAAACATCGAGACTTGGAAATATTGTTCTTGGCTTTCTTTAATGTTCTTGACCAGCTATTAGAAAACTCCACTTTGCATGCAACATTTGTAAATAATCATAAAGCCAGTGTCATAGAGTAAAGCATGGTAACTGCAATATAGCACGGTCATTAATTGATAAAAATAATATAAAACGTGTCATATTTGATAATTTTACGATAGTTTTAAAGTCTGCCATGTTTGCAAAATTTCCACCTGTTGGTATGTACAAATAACATACTGACGACTATTGAAAACGTCAGTAAACTAAGAAATTACTAGAAATATTAAACATTTCAGAATGTAACATTGGATACTACGGACAGAACTGTTTACTAAAGTGTAGCAAATGCAGTGCTACATGTGATCATGTGACAGGTGAATGTCAAGGTAAGAGATTCTGATGTACACATGTTATCCATCAGTTCTCGGAATTTTTTTCAAACAATTACCAATATAAGTTCACTTGGGAAACAATTCACTACCTAAGAATCCAAAGGTTCCTTATAATGAAAAAGGATATGTCTTTCGGCTTAGAGACGGACGTTTGCCATGATTGCCAGCATTATAGGGCTTGTTCCCGGATTGCTAAGTAAAAGAACGATGATGTAATCCAATAAATGTAATAGATAACGACTTGATTTCATGAAACGATTTCAGTTTAAGTGTATAGAATTCCTTTATTTCCACAGGGCTGAGTCTGGTATGAAGTGAGAGATAAAGGGATAAATGTTTTGTTATCTCTCTCTGTCTCTCTCTCACTATCTATCTCTCTTTGTCTCTCTGTCATATATATATATATATATTTATCACAGAAAGTGTAATTTGATATATCTTTTTAATTTCAGACGTAAAACTATTAAATTGCATGAATTGCATTCAGGATTCAAAGTTGCCGGTTATTATTTACGGTGTAATAAGTTCAGTAATAATATGTTTTTTCCGCTGCATTTAACATTTGGTTACTGAGTCATAAAATAACACTTGGCTCAGAAAATCACTCAGGACCAAAGGATAATTCCTGTGACTTCAGTAAAACAAAGAGTTGAAATTCTACTAAGATATCATCATGTAACAGCCAAGTATCAACAACCTAGAAGTATGAAGACCTTGGACCCATACGTACCGGGAAAAAGCAATTACGAAATTCTAAGGAACGGCGATGGGTCTGTTCATCCACAACAGAGAGAAACTAAAGATTCCTGCAATAGATTAGTGAAGAAAGATGTAGGAACAGACAGCAAGAAATACCAGGAACTACTTACTGGTCAGGCTGCAAATTCGTACGAATCATTGCGCGACGATAAAATTTCAAAATATGCCACCGCTTGATATACTGTTGGAAATCACGTCATTCAGATGATACATATGTAATACATTTGTAACTATGTACATATATAAATATTTACTTTACTTCACTCTCCATTTAATAATTTTGACACCCAATTTTAGTTCCTTTACTTGAATTAATAACATTTTCTTCCGTTCCTTTACTTTAAATCACTGCAGTGCGTTCTCAGTATGGTATATATGAAATAACAACATCTATGCCATATAATTTCAATATTGTACAGATAATATCACGGGTTGTTATCTGATAATAGATGTCGACTTCCCATCCTGTTAGCAGTGAATGTTCCGCATATATCAAGCAAGTTGATAAAATCAAATGTTTGAATTGAACGTTTACAGTGGTATAACGTACTTTCGTGAAAATGAAATTTAGTTAAGTTTGAATAATCTGTTGATAAAATACGACCTAATTCTACTTATTCATGCCTTTTGGAATGCAAGTTTTGCATCCGTTATTATTATAACATTACGTAATTAACACCTATTGATTGATACGGATTCTCGGCAGAGCTAAATTTTGAATCTGATATCCGTAAATAGAAAATAATCAACGTTGTAACTTTCCGCAATTAACTATAAACAATATTGTAGAAAAGTTATTTAGAAGAAACGTCTTAACATGGACATCATTTTACACCTAACGCTTTACAGCAAACAGTATTTGAAAACTGATTTCAGTATGTTTTCTGGACATTATCTGTTACAGGTGATGCTGAAAGCTACTTTTTCATTCTTAAAACCCATTTTAAATATAAAAAGGTATGCATTTTCATTTTGTTTAAAGCGTATTCCTAGTTTTACAATCCACGAAAATATGCATGCTGTAAGATGCAATTTCACTGGTTTCTGATATCAATTCAAAGAATAATGTGCATTTTCAAATGCTATACTGTGATGGATGACAAAACTTTCCAACATAATATTGTAATAAAACAAAAAAACATGTCGAACACGTTGGAAGTGGGAAAGTTTGCGTATCAATATTTAGGGACAATTTTTACTTTTTCTCTATAAGAATAAAATGGGGTGAAAGTTTGCGTGTAAACAACAATACAAATTGACACCCATGCAATCCACAATAACAGTTTCACTTTCGACAATTTGTAAACAGTCCGTCGGCAGCTATGGACTTGCCAGTTAAATTCATACATAGAGGATATTTGACAATTGTTTTTGAAATACATATTTATTTCATCGAGCCAGGCTGGAAAATAAACATTTAACACGAATGCGTAGCACAAGTGTTAGATATGTATTATCTTTCCTCACCATGTATATTTTTAGAGCGTAATTAGGTAATAAAAACTAGAGTCTGGAGGAAAATATTTCGCTCTAAAAATATTTCAGCATGGTTTTGATTGAAATACATCACTTTATGCCTCAAAGGTCATTCCAAAGTTATCTATATAACTTGGCAACAAACTCGTGTCGAAATCGAAGTTAGCGCAATTCGATGTCCATCATCGGTAATGTAATTCCAGTGTTACTGAATCTTTTTAAAAACTTTTGAAGCGTTGACATAGATAGTGGATACGTTAAACATTTTCACTGCTATCCCAGCACTCACTCAAATCCACTCCATCAAAACATAATACCGCCTGCTATTTAGTCGAGGCAGAGCGGGTCTGTGCAGAATAAATTTCCGTAGCTTCGATATGGCATTATAAATAGCTCACACGAAAATCACTTCTTGATACGTCATATCTACTGAAAGTGTTCAAAGGATTTTACCATGATCTGATCAGTATATAATCGAACCATTAATTAATAATGATCATTACATGATAGGCCCGTTGTTTCTCATATCAAGTAAAACATTAGAACTTCTCTAACACTTAAAACACATTTATATCCCAGTTTCAAATCCTTGTGATTTTGTTGTGATATGTCTAAACAATAACCACCTTTATATATTATAATTGATATCACTACAGTTAGGAAACAATCGTAGTTTAACATACAAAGCACATTTCTCTATCACCTGGGTGTCCTCGTTGACCTATTAGGAATAGATAGAGGTTTCTGTAAACATATGACATACAAACTCTTAATAATGCCCACATCTGCCGATAGTTGATATTTCAATGAAAAAAAAAATGTCTTTGTTATCAACTATTCTACTTGAATTTCTTTTTCTGTGAAGTTGTCAGTTAGTAAACTAACTGATGTTGTTACCACTAAACAAAATAATAGACATGAGTATTAATCCTACAGAATCCAGTTAACTCATCATACCTAGATGCCTATTATATTCCTCCTGGATCATAAAATATTTCGAGGAATCATTTTATTCTGAAATAAATTGTCTTCCTAGATATAGTGCTTGGGTCCTTAAGAACCCCGAGTGACAGAAATGTCCCATCGTTTTCATGTTTACCTGCAATATTGTGTATTAGAAACCATTTAATGACCCAAGACTACTTCGCTTTCAGGCGAAAATACAGTATTGAACAAATATGTGATCAGGTTATCGAATGATACGTCCGTATGTATATCATATCCTTGGGGAATCTAACACTATAATTTTGAGGATGTTCAATACACGAGATATTTGTTTAAAACACAATTAACATACTTCGATTTGTACACCTGTTCACGGATATTATTCGGCTAAAAGGCTGAACGTTTCTTTACATTTACATATCCACTAACGCACACGGTCAAACGCAATTTATGAATGTCAGTCTTTCTTTTTTGTATATATTATATAATCGATAACTTTAGCATACTGCGATCTAATTCAAAATCCACACTCTTTCTAATATAAACAGTTTGTTGGTCGTAACATCGTTTTAAATAGATCTGTGCATAATATATTCTATTATGTGTTTTAGATATGTTATACGTCTACAGTGTATTGTTTTGTCTTATTTTGTAAAAGTATGTGACATCTTACCTAACTGACTTTGTTTACATTCTAGCATCATTTGTATACAGCAAACTAGCGTAACGAAATATGTACCTAAACATTTGATACAGAATTAGGAAGTGCATCGAGCTAATTACACTGATGCTGGTAGAATACTTCGCATAAACATACTTTACATACTCTCGCAATGTACAATCCATTTAACGCAACATTCTGGTGAATGATGTTTATAAATAATATAAAAACTTCAGATACCAAAGTGTAAATCAATATAATGTCCAGGACACAGAAACAAATCCGATAAAAATGGACAAACATGGAAACATGGAACTCTGGAAACCAAGAGGTTGGAAAAGGTGCCATGGAGGAGTAAGCATCCCCTGTCGACCGGTTACACCCGCCGTGAGTCCACAGTCAAGTCCAGTGAAACACCTGGGGAGTGTATCTTCGCCATATTTGGTACAGACGTCTCAACAACTGCCAACGTAAAGGCAATTCAACATTTCACTTAGTGAAAAAGAGTAGTCGCAAACAAGACTATTATACCGACCGTAAAACTTGCGGAACGTTTCTGAATTCACTTATTCCCTTAATGCGTAATCGCATGGACGTTCTTCACATTGTTTAAAATCCTAGTTCAACTAAATATTTAATTAATCGTGGGAAGCACATAGTCCATTGATCTATTTATAAACGGTAAACGGTGTCACTCTACGGGAAAATCCAGACAACGGATCACCAATCACATGCTTTGGAACACTGTCCTGGCAAGCATTTTACCCATAACCTCGTGTGAATTAAGTAAATTTCATCGAGATGTTTGAAATCACTTCTCCCTGCCCTAGTACATTCAATTGCAGCATGTAATGAGGCTGTGCCGGAATAGTCTCTCTCGGGAATCTAGCACACCCTCTTGTAAATTTAAGAATTCCTACAGAATCCTCTCCAAATAACTCTATTTATTCACTGAAATGTATACAGACCTTCTCGGAAACGAATCTTTTTTTAAAGCAGCATTAGCTTTGTATTTGTATTTCGATCTTTCCTTTTAGTACCCATACTGACATACAATAACACAGAAGAGATGTATACAAACATACACATTCTTCTATTCTTATATCTGTTGTGTAATTTGTGAATTCCAATTTGGCAGTGAATCACATGGTTGTTCAATAATCTGTACCAGTCGTGACGAGGATTCGTTCCTCACGTATTTTATTTGTACTTGACTGTGAAATCACGGCCGGAGTGATCGGAAAACAGGGGATGCTTACCCCTCCATGGCACCTGACCACCCCACCCCTTGGTTTCGAAATGTCCGTGTTTTGCCGAATTTGTAACTGTGTCCTGGACATCCTTAGGATTTGTACTTTGGTATCTGAGATGTTTTATATTGCAACGATTAAATCAACCCTTTTGTATATGATTGCCACACCAGGTCTGACCTTATTTTTATACAAAATATAGAGATCTAGGTATGTATGCCTGTCCATAAGTCGTATGTGTAATTGGTCATCAGATACAAATTTATGTCTCTATATATTTATATATCTATCGGGGGCGGATTTTCCCCTCGTCAGTGCAGCTATTAGTGCATTGATATAAAATCCGTGCCTATATGTCGTAATTAGATTACTCTTTAAATATATCTTGATCGTATATCAGGTGTGCGTTTTAAACTTCCTGAATGGAAATTGGATATAACCAACTTTATAGGTTTGTTTTGCAATTCATACAGGATGCAGGTATTTCGGTTTGTTGTTTTTGGAAGTCACATTATATTATCCGCGTCTTTAGGTAAGTTAAATAGTTGACATTATAAGGGGGTTTGGTCTATCGATATTTTCAAAGTCGTGTTTCTGTAATCTTAATTTGAATTGTTGACTTTTGAAAAGTGTTTTTGTCACATGCATCAAGTTTCCAGTTATATGGTGGCGGTCAGTTTTAATAGTGGAAGAAAGAACCCAGTTATGACGTACGCGTGAAGAGAAAACCGAACGAATAATTTTTACTATAGATATTCTTATCGCCGTGTTTCTGTAATGCTTTTGAAGTATTTGATGGTCAATAAAGTATGCAGACATAAGTATAAACATGTATTGGAAAGACCGTGTTTTGCCCGATAAATATGAAGCGTTGTGAGTCCAGTTAACTTACAGTGCATCGTGGTGTTTCAAAACTATACATCTAATCTATAGGTTACAAACAATTTACATTGTAATGCCTTGATCTTCGGTGATTTACAACAATTTAGTGATATATTATTCATGTTAATACGAGAGTCGACAGAGCTGACAAGTGGACTTTAAGAAATAAATATGTACTTCCTTATGATCGATATCACGAAAACCAATTTAAATACCCTTACACGACACTGCAACTACAATGTGTGGGTAGGGAACATTAATATTTCTGTTAGTAAGTTGAATTCAAAAAATAATCATTTATTTTCGTATTGTACATAACACTCAAAACAAATTAAATACCGGTGTAACGACCCTCAGTTTATGTGTGTGTGTTTGTATGTGTATGTGTGTGTGTGTGTGTGTGTGTGTGTGTGTGTGTGTGTGCGTGTGTGAGTATGTACGTAAGTATATAATCAGCCTTTATTGTTCAATAGAAATATCAAAATTAACAATTTCATGATTCATAAAAGAAATTACATAGAGAAAAATATAGTTTATGTCATCTGAGTTCTGCTCTTGGTGACCCATTGGTATCGCTTTTTGTCCGTCATCGTCCGTCGAGCATTAACTTTCCAAAGTTGGACTCCTTCTTAAGAACTACATGTTGGATTGGTACAGGTGTTGTACATGAGGTCCCAAACAAGTATTATTACCAGGACCTGGTTAAATCTCAGAAATTACTTAATGTAGTGTATAATGTTAACACTTGGTGCTGATATTCTACACAAGGTGCTATACTTTGGTAGTATGTTTATAATATTTGCAAAACCATTCAAAATCAAAAATGGCAACCATGACCTCTGATTGGCTATGAAACGACTGAATGCAGCATGTTCATACTTGGTACAGACGTTCTACACAAGGTCCTTCAGAAGTGTTGTCACATTCGTAGCCATGTAAAATCCAAGATAGCTGTCATGTCCTCTGATTGGATTTTGAACTTCTTCTCAAGAACGGTTCCGAGGATGAAGTCCTGACATGGTTCCTTATGAGGTCCTGCTCAAGTGTTGTTACTTTTTGAGTGAATTTGCAAATCAAGATAATTGTCCTTATTTCTGATTGGCTGACCCATTTTTAACTTCTACTCAAGAATGGGTACACAGATGAAGTCCAGACTTAATTGGTACTGTAAATGTTCGTCAGAAGTGTTTTTAATCTGAGATATCCGCCCTGCAGTTCTGTGGATTCATGGTTATATATTGACCTTCTTGTTTGTTATTATCTTGAAAACCATAATAGCTAAAGTGACAGTGAAAGAGGCAGAAATCCGAGGCACACACAGATCTATAAAAAAGGCCAATAAGATTGAAATTGTCAGATCGACCTATATGAGAGTCATTTACCCTTGTTGTGGATTGCTCATGTTTTGGCTTTTTTTTTTTTTTTTGACATTAACTTGAAATGCATGATTGATAGAGAGAAATTGAAAGAAACAATCGTGTTCAACAAGCAATGATCTATAGATAAGTAAAGGCTGAACTTGTCAGTTTACCCCTTATAGGAATTGTATACACTTCAATGGATTTGTTCATGTTTTGGCGTGTTTTTCGACTTTATTTATCTTGACATGTATGATATAAAGAGTAAAAGTGAAAGAATCCAAAGTGTCCATTGTGCAAAGATTTACAAGATGTCACGAGGAACGAAATTGTCAGCTCCACCTTTTTGGAGTTATTTCCCCTTATTGTGTTTTGGCATTATCCTGAAGTGTGAGATAATTTGAGACCTTTTTATACTTCTTAAGAACCACTGGGTTATTTTAACCAAAGAGAGATAGAAAGAAAACGAAAGATACAAAAATATTCAGCACGAACATATCTACAAAAAGGTCAAGATGTCCCAAGATTTTCCGATCGCACCTTATTGGATTTATTTACACGTCAGTGGATTTCTCATGCCTTAGGCTGTTTTGACATTACCTTGAAGTGTATAATAGATAGAGAAGAAATGAAAGAAACAAAAAATGTGCAGCACACAAAGATCTACAAAACGGTCCGAAATTGTCCCGTCGCACCTTATGGGAGTTATTTTCCCTCTTATTTATATTGTCAAATTTGAGACATGTTGTTCTTCCCAAGAACCAACGGGCCATTTTAACCAAACAAGGCATGTATCACCCCCATGTATTACTGCATAAAGATTGCGAATGAAAAGGGGCTAGGACCCATAGGGTCCCCCAAAAGGACTACAACTTGGCACATATTTTAACATATTTAAAGCATTAAAATGTACTCTACTTCTTATTTTTAGAGACGGCAAAAGGTTATATTGTGGACAGTTTCCATCAGTTTTGATTACCAAATTACCATAAAATCTACAAATAATTAATTCATCCGTACAAGTATCATTCTTTGTACGGACGACATAGTTCTTTGTGCGGATGAATTAATTTCTATTTTTCCCTGCATGACCCTTCTACGCCGCGGTACCTTTACTCAGATGGTAAAAAAAATCGTTACTGTATAGATGAGCTGCATTTAAATCAGACATTCGTACCTATCTGAAAAAAAATGTTCTAAAGAGTGTGTAATGAAATTTTAAATTTGTAGAAACTTGTTTCCAAAAATGAGTAAAACTACCAATATCAGTAAGTTAATTAATTTCCTTTACAAAACCCTAGTTTATTTCAAATTATTTAGATATCTTAAGATTGTATAGACCCTTATGGAATGTATATCAGATGGTACTCGTGTTATTCTGTCACTTAGAACACTCCGTGACTTTTAATACAATTATGTCTATACCAATGTTAGGGGTGTAATTTGATTCTGGTAATTATTGTTATGGATATGAATATAAATATACTCATAACGCGTCCTTTAAAGAAATTATCCATTATCCGCTTGATGTTTCTATTTTGGTATATATTTTCTGTTTTCATTTGTAGTGGTTTTGTGTTATGTTTCGTTCTTCATTTAAATTAAAACATACACATCTCATACAAAGCAAATGTGATTCTTTTTGTTATTTATTAGTTTTTATTTCTTCGTATATTTTTTTCTACTCTACAGTAGAAACGTGAATTTAATATCCAATTATACATTTACAAAGTATTTATGAGGAAACGTTTTTTTCTGTTAGAACATTCGAAACAGTCATCGCTGTTAAACTTGAATCAAATATACATTTAGGCATTAACCAGGACAAACAAGTTTTGTTTTACAGACAATCTGGCATTTAACAAGTCAGCTACACAGAGTACAAACTTACACGAAGACAAATGGTTCGCTGGGGCAGCTGTAGATGGAAACGGAAATCAGGTACTGACCGGAAACTCGTGTGCTTGTACAGACTATTATAAACCTATAGTGTGGTGGAAAGTTCATCTTGGAAATGTATTTGCCATGTCTTACGTTATATTATTTTACAGGAATGAAGGTGAGATTTTTAGTAATATATTTATCATACGTTAAAAACATAAATTACTTCAGATGCTCTTTCGTTCTCTTGTATTTAATATATATATATATATATATATATATATATATATATATATATATATATATATATATATATTATATATATATATATATATATATATATATATAATCAAATTTTCTAATTACTGTAAAGTATAATTTATTAACTTCTGTTTAAAGCTTTATCCAATACTCATGAATATAGGTGAAATGATATTGTTCCATCTGATACTATCCGACTTCGTATTCATAATGAATCGAGCACATCGAATTTACTTAGACCAATTACATGCATTCGAATGCTCTCAGGATTAAAAAAATGCATTGTAATCCATTTCCAGGAACCTTATTCAGACTGACAGGTTTCAAGTTATACGTGACGTTAAAGGGTGACTTTATATCCAGCAGTCCCGTGTACATCAATAACAATGGAGTGCATGACGGAAGCTCTTTACCCGCAAATTTTACAGTTACAGTGAAAACGTATGGAAAATATGTGACGCTATACAAAGAGCGAACAGAAGCGTGTGTAGGAGAGATAGGAAGCACAAATACAAATTATTGTGCTCTGTTTGAACTATGTGAAGTGGAAGTTCTAGGTAATGCAAAATGACACAAGAGTTCTCAAAAATGTATCGTATGTTTATAAACATCGAATACTAGATTGATTATATGCGTAACATAAATGAAGAGACTATCAGCTGAAGGTATATCACGACTAATGAACTTTACTCTTTATGTATCTGTGTATTTGTAATATCAGTCATTTTCCTGATTTTTTTTTTTTTTTTTTTTTTTGGTTAAAATGACATTTACTTCATATATTTAATTATTGCATTGGAAACTTATCAATCGATTCAGTTATTGCTGTGGATTGATTAAACACGCATATATAACAAGTACATAGAAAAGGTAGTAAGAAAAGTAAAAAAGCCTTCGAAAGTGGAATTAATTATAATGTAGTTTAAGTAAAAAAAATGATCTGAAAGGTTTGATAATGAAAAGAAACATATTATTAAGTGTTGAAAAAGGCATGTACGCCTCACTGAGAGATGGAGGTTTAATATAAAAAAGGATATAATTTGTATGAAATCGTTATAGCCTAAATCAAATTTGATAAAACAAATAAAAGTACGTTTATAAAGTAACATAAAAACAAATATATCAAAGTATAAACCTCCAGGATGTCCGGGATACAATATACAAAGTTTGTGAATATTGAACAAATAAGATCCTCAGGAACACATTCATGGATGAGTAAGAATCCCTGTTGACCAGTTTCCCCTGTTGAGTTAAGTCAAATTCATTCCATTACGTGAAATGGAGTAACTGTAAACTAAGCAGTTACAATAAACAGTATGCTTTGCAGAAGGTTGATATTAAAAGCTGTTTACAATTCGAAGATTTGTAGAGTCAAAAAATTGTCAGGAGAGGTAACTGGAAATATGTATTGAAAAACATATTTGCCGATTGTTTTGAATAACATCTGAAGTGAATATTGTGAAGCAGAATAATACACACGCAATCATGTTATATATGCACACTTCTGCGTCCGACGGTGTAATATACATGTTTTTAAAATGTAATTGACAATTATCCCTGAATATTCATCATATTAGACATTTTATTAAGTGCAATGTCAATTGAATACTTATATCACTTAAAAATGGACACATATGATACAAAGTATAATGACTTTTTTAATGTTTATTTACCAGGATGTCCGAAGAAAAAGTACGGCACAGACTGTCAAAGTGATTGTCCTGACAACTGTCTTTATGATGTGTGTGATGTCAGGGATGGGAAATGTTACCAATGTAAAGCAGGGTATACTGGTGATATGTGCGACCAACGTAAGATTTCAAAATCGACATTTGTATATGAATATTTGTATCTCTTCAAAATCTCCATATTATGCACATTTTAATGTCTTAAATGTCATGTTAATTATAACTTATAGTGATATAACACAATACATACTGAAAAAGTTAAATATAAATACTTTTGAAACAGATTATTACTTTTAAGAAAGTTATACAATTTATATACATAAACCTACAATGTAACATAACTGATCAAACTTCTCAAATTTTCATATTTTCTTTTATATATATATATATAATAAATTGATATATATATAAATTAATATATAATATTAATTATCATGTTAAAGCTTTGGAAATATCATTCAATGCTGAGACCTGGACTTAAAACGATACTTCAATGTTAAGGATATTTCTTGATTCCACACTACATTCTAATTAATCCGTAATTTCTGTACACAATACTATCCTTCCTATACAAATGAAGACTTAATAGAACGAGCTATCTAACCCTCGTGATAGACACGACATATCAAAATATTACCAATATGACATAACTCTGTCAACGATATACGGCAGTAGTTTGTATGAAAACATCGAGACTGGGGACCAATTAGAAAAACTACCAAGCCCCATATTTAATGTGCTTGACCAGATATTGGATGACATCACGTTCTTACCCATGCACAAATTGCTTAAGTCAATTTCGCCAACAATATCCAGTATCTTCATATTTCAATATAGACTTGTTATTGATGTCCATAGTTTTGTGGATATATAGGAAAACGTTGTAGTATTTTAAAGTGTGTTCAGAACCAAATGAATGACAGAATACTGTTAGCAAAACGGCAAATCGTGGCATAACATACAAAATGCCATTGTGTGAAACGATACTGTTGTGTTATACCAAACAAATAAAACATTGAATCATTCATACTGATGATTATTCTTGATTTATCCTTATTATTAAGTTTGACAATCTCCTGAAATGTGAAACTACTCAATTCCGTTGGTAATCTTGATTTATACAGATTTCACAAAGGTGCAAGCGTGTCTTTATCTTCTTTCTAATTACAGAATATAGCAAAATAGAAAAACTGTTTCGATATTGTATAAAACATCATTTTATTTCTGAACCGTTATAATGTTTACGGTTTGAACTATTGAAACCTTCATTATGAAGATAATTAAGCGCGTTCAACATATTACACAAAAAATATCAAATATATATTTTTGAACAATAAATTATTTAGGTATCTATGTTTTTATATATGTATTTTCTATATATGTGTAAAAGTCCATTTTATCATATTCAATTCTATATTTATTGATTACGAACCTGTCATAATAATAACTTTTCATATCGAATACAATGAACAGCTTGTGTCGCCGGTACATATGGAATAGGATGTTCACAAAAATGCAGCGGTAACTGTAAAGCTGAGACTAACTGTGACGTCACGACTGGAATATGTCCCAGTGGTTGTTCAGATGGATACCAAGGGCTGTACTGCAACAAAAGTACGGCATACTCTTACTTATGTATTACATTACATTAAATAGATAAATATTGTTTACTTTATATATACAATAAGATGGATAGTTTCCAGATTACTTTTTATGCATTGTAAAACATCATAACGTGTTTAGGCAGGAGATGAATTATCTAGATGTTAATCATATGGTATGATTAGAGTTGTGTTTATTTTGTTTTATATATGCATATGTGAGATAATTGCAACTGTTTAGGGGGGCTCTTGGATAAATGAACTGAATCTGTTTGAATTAACAAAGTTCAGCCATGCCCTTGACTGTGAATTAATATATTCAAAGTGAATATTGGTTAGAATGATTTCATCAATTACAATATCATGGCATTTTCTCCATAAACATTCAAGCCAATCCAAACAACGTTATATTGATCGAACTTGTCACTCATGATGTAAGTTCCATATTAAAATGAAAGTAGCATTCAGTCAATTATTGTGATTCGTATATGAATAAATAAATAAAAAACATAAATATACAAGAATAGCAAATGTTGAGTTTTGGGTAAATACTGCTATGTCACAAGTATTTGTCTTACCTTTTGTGACATTACTATTGATTTCTCCTTCGTTGATATTACATTATATTATAATGTTGACAGATTGAATGTGTCTTGTAGCTTGTACTCCAGGATCATATGGGTCATCGTGTTTGTCATCATGTGGATCTTGTAGAGATAATGTCACATGTAATCATGTAAATGGTTCATGTCCAACTGGATGCGGACTTGGTGTCACCGGGCAATACTGCACAAGAAGTATGTTATATTTCATGATTGCACAAATGGTATTTTTACGGTTTCAAAACACTTTCTTTTTCGAAATACCTCAGAGTTTACGATCATGTTGTCAATGCAAAATAATTCATGCTGACTTTTATCAATAGAAATATCTTTTTAATTTGAACGAATTGTCATATAATAATTGATTTAGCAGAATCAACCGCAGGAACAACATCAATGATTAAGATAACCTCAATCACCTGGCTATCGCACGCCAATTTTACCTGTGATATGTACCTGCGTAGCGCTGTTATACAGAATGGCGTAGTAGATTCGCGTGTTCATGTATTTCAGGATTTATATTTTCTTTATTTAAAGCTTACGTAAGTATCGTTCTAAAAAAGTCTAATTAATCTTCTTTATGTTCTATTATGATTACATCTTCTTTTTTTATTTTGTTTGCTGTAAGATTTGTGTACGGAAATACTATCATGCATGCATATAAGCAGATATTTATATTTCCTGAATTTTAAACAATACAGTTCAGGTGAGTGTCAATTCAGCAAATTCATTTAACTATTTTGATTTTGGTATGAAATATCAAATTATTATTTATCTTTCTGCTTCAAACTTTTCTTTTGAAAATTTGATATAAAGAAATTTCTGATACCAAAATATAAACTTTAAGGTGTCCAGGACACAGATACAAATCTGGTAAAAATGGACAAACATGGACCTCTGAGAACCAAGCGTTCAGATCGGGTGCCATGGAGAAGTTAGCATCCCCTGTCGACCGGTCACACCCGCCGTTAGTCCACAGTCAAGTGGAAATGGAGTACATGAGGAAGAAATCCTTGTCGCAAATGAATTAAAAGAATGAATATATTTACATGTACAATAATGGTAAGTATAGGAGCTCAATTGATGAAGCCTAATTGACAGAAAAGATCGTCTTGAGCAGTATAACGGTATTATGTTTTACTATAATTTTAATCGTCATCTTTATCATCATCATCATCATCATCATCATCATCATCATCACCATCATCATCATCATCATCATCACCACCACCGTCGTCGTCGTCATCGTCGTCGTCATCATCATCATCATCATCGACACCATTGTCGTCGTCGTCGTCGTCGTCATCATCATCATCATCATCATCATCATCATCATCATCATCATCATCATCGTAATTATTAAAGGGCTTCAAATTTGGCCTATACTCGGTACTTTCACTGATCATTGAGCAATGCGGTACCCTACTGTGTGTGACATGGGATCTTTCACTGTCTCAGTCCATTGGACAGGAAAACGACCTGTCGTCGCGTGGACGAAGACTCACGACCTCACGATCATGAGTCGAGCGCGCTACTGACTGAATCATTATCATTATTATTATTAATATATTATGATAAAAATGCTTTATCTTTATATATAGCTTGTGGAAATGGAAAATATGGCTATAATTGCAATGATAACTGTAGTGGAAACTGTCTGAATGATCTGACCTGCAACTTACAATCGGGACATTGTGATAATGGCTGCACTGCCGGATGGAAAGGGGACAAATGTAACATTGGTATGACGTTAATCAAACGAAATTATGTTTGTATTCCATCACTGGTATGATAAATCAGACGCTAATACAACTGTGTATATGGTTTTATATTAGAATGGTTATATAAAATGCATTGCATATTGTTATGTCTGATAAAAAAAAAACGATATTTCACCTCTCCCGTTTTTTATCTATCACGTAGAGGATCTAGCACAACCCACTATGGGGTCATGTTCTTCATGTGCAAATAATAAAATGCAACTTTTGATTAATGGCACAAAAATGTTATTGATTTTATAAAAAAATGAAACTGTCAGTCCGCAAAATCCCATCAGAATATGGTTTGTGATTCGAACTAATCCAAAGTTATTCTATACTGCTCACCGTTGTTTATAAAGTTAAAACGTTTACATCTCTTTGCTATTTGATTGCTTACAAAATTATGTAAGTCGCTTTTCCAGTGGTCGAAAATGACACACCCCCACATGTGACACCATAGAGGGTTGCGGTAGATCCTATACACGTGATATCAGAAAGCGGAAGTGATTAGATTGCTATTGTCTGACATGTGAATACCTCATACTATGTGTAGCTATGTATGTTTCAGATTATATTAAAGCGAAATTTGTCACAATTTCCTATAGATATCTGTCTATTCAAAACGACATTGCTTTGTCGAGGAAAGTCGAATCCAAAGCCATGTCAATACCGGGGATAGAACTGTTACAGTCTATGATAAATATTTCCTTCTCTCGTGCTGACTAAGTGTTATTAATAATTGATTATGTGAACGGTAAGCAAGTTGTAATAATTTCCTCTTTGTTTCATATTTTTTTTTTTTGAAAAATACTGTTTTTGTGCCTTCCTGTAGTTTGTAGTAGCGGAAAGTATGGGCTGAACTGCCTCAACAACTGTACTGGGAATTGTGCAAATGATACATCGTGCAGCCCAATAGATGGGACATGTCAATATGGATGTAAAAGTGGTTGGACAGGAAACGTTTGTAATCAAGGCATATATATATATATATATATATAATATATATATATATATATATATATATATATATATATATATATATATATATATATATATATATATATATATATGGTATATTTCTTATATCGTATTAGTTAACTACATGCATCAAAATCAAATTATTTCATATTAGTCATGTTGTTATATCGATATTAAATTGCTGTAGGATAACAAAAATAAATACGGACAAATTATTGTTTAAACCTACGATCAGCTGGTTAATTATTGTGTTTTCTGTCTCCTTCTTATTATATATATGATATTATATATATCGTAATTATTCTTTATGATATTTAAGATGTTGCGAGGTTTGAAAAGTAGATTTGAGATAACTGCCGTTTCAATGAAAACCAATGGAAATGAGTACATGAAAACATAGAACTACATAATGTCATTTGAATTTAAATAAATTTATATATTTACTGTTTAATCGTTTTGATACAGTATATATATGGGGAAGATACGGATCCGGATGTTCTCAGTACTGCGGACACTGCAACAACAATATGGGATGTGACCGACACACAGGAATATGCCCACAAGGATGTGCTAGTGGATACAAAGACATTCTCTGTAAAGAGAGTAGGTAACATTCTATATCTCCCCTCCTGTCTATAGTGGGTTTTTTTCAGTCTAGCTGTCAACACATAGAACAATATTTTTAATATATTGAGGCCGATACCAATATAAACTTGTAGCCTGTAAGAACGTCCAATTTAAATTTCAAAATATTGTGAATATTGCAAAATAATAATAATAATAATAATAATAATAATAATAATAATAATAATAATAATAATAATAATAATAATAATAATAATAATAATAATAATAATAATAATAATGATGATAATAATAATAATAATAATAATAATAATAATAATAATAATAATAATAATAATAATAATAATAATAAGAAGAATAAGAATAATAATAATAATAATGATAATAATAATAATAATAATAATAATAATAAGAATAATAATAATAATAATAATAATAATAATAATAATAATAATAATGATGATAATAATAATAATAATAATAATAATAATAATAATAATAATAATAATAATAATAATAATAATAATAATAATAATAATAATAATAATGATGATAATAATAATAATAATAATAATAATAATAATAATAATAATAATAATAATAATAATAATAATAATAATAATAATAGGAATAAGAATAATAATAATAATAATGATAATAATAATAATAATAATAATAATAATAAGAATAATAATAATAATAATAATAATAATAATAATAATAATAAAAAAATAGTTATAATAATTATAATAATACAAACAAAAATAAAAAGGAGAAAGAAAACAACAAAAGTTATATTCACACTTACTTTGAGACAAATATCAAATAAAATAATTAATAATATCCCTGGTCACATTTGGTAAAGATGATTAACCATTGTCAAAAACATTACTTAAAATCTTGTATATAATAATTTCAGAACTAGGAAACCAGAATTTAAAGTTTAGTATATCACTGAAAAATCGTCATATTACACCAAACGTAAGGCGGATAGAAATTAGGATTTTAACATTTATCTGAGATCACATTTAACCGTATCATAAAAAAAAAATTCTAAAGGCATATTTCAAGATTGCTGTTTGTATACATTTGCTGCTTGAAAGAAATATTAAATGCGTTCAAGGTTTCATTTGAATCCTCACACTTTATATTAAGATTTTTATTGTGTAACTAACATATATTTATATATCGAAATGCATTACCAAACTGCACGACATTTGAAAATGCTATAGTTTATTACCTTACCCTAACAATAATGGGTCGTCATCACATTTTCGGTAAACTTCAATCATTTCCTTTACACTTATTAATGAACTTAAAAAACCTCTACATCACGAAAAAGTTCCTTTAATTGGATACATAATTTCAGTTAAGATATGAAATTTGTCAAGGATTATACCATACGATGGGCGAAATAGGAAGACGAGGACACAGGCAAATTGAATGGTTAAAAGCTATGCGATTAACGATAAAATATTGCATTCCAAAACTTATAGGAGCTATGGAAACACGTTATCCTTCTAAACTTAGTGACTTACAATTGCTGGGTAGGCAAAGGCTTGGAGAGTATAGTTTATATGTGGGTTTTAGCCTGTTAGATGAAATTTTCAGATACCAAAGTATTAATCATTAGGATGTCCAGGTATGCATCAGGTAAAACATTGACAAACACGGACTTCTTGAAATCAGGAGGTTGGATCAGGTGTTATGGAGGAATAAGCATCCCTGTAGACTGGTCACACCCGCCATGAGTCCAGTTAAATTAAATTTAAATACGGGAGGAACAAATCCTCGTCATATATTCAGGTACATACGTGTCAACGACCGCCACCGATAAGGTAACTCAACATTTCACTGAGTGAAACAGAATGATAGCATGTAAGACTGTTTTAGTACGATCCATATAAGATGCAGGGGCGAATTAACCTTTTGGTTAGCATACGGATGCTTCTACTCATATTTGGTTATGACAAGCTGCACGGTAAATCGTTTTATTTCACAGTGAATTCTCTCTTATGCATAGTCATAAGTAGGAACGATTACTCTAGTCCGTGTAATTTTAATCTTATGCTTTATTACCTCAAATTTCAACTCCTGTAGGTCAAAAAGGGTTCGCAAGACTCCACCTGAATTTTACTATATATCGACCGTGCGATTTGCGTAACGTTGGCATCAAACGCGGTTTTCGATATTCCTGTGTCAACTATTTGTCAATGAGTAGTTTACCTATGTATATGCAATTCTCATATGTTGAGTACGTCCTGGCATATCGGGTCTTTAGAAAATACACACGGTTTAAATTGTAGCTCAACTGATGACTTCTAATTGACAGAAATTATTTCGTCTTGAGCATTATAACTTTGGTAGTATGCATGTATGTGTGTTGGCAAATACCGATACGAACACAAAGTTCACTCAATGACCCCTAAAATGCTAAAAATAGCTAAATAGCTAAAAATGGGAATTCCCGGGATCATCCCGGTAGACTATTAATTTTCGCGTGACCGCTAATTTAGCGATCGGTCGGGGTGATCGCCTCTGTCATTTCGGCAAATTGATTATCTCTTAAGAAAATTTTAACGACATAAAAAGAAGAAAGATGGGAGAGAAAATATGTAACGTCAGCGTCAAACGATTTGACATTAATAAGATGATGATACAACCACCGAGTAAAGGGAAAAACGGTTTTTTCCTCAATGTCTTGTATCAGTATTCCAAAGACGAGTGTCAACCTCTTAGACTGAAAACACCCGTATTATTTTCGTACGGTGTGAATGCTAAATTTAAGCCAAATTATACTTTATCATTAAAATTATCGGAGGATGAAAACAAGGGTCTCTGGGATGTGTTAGAACAATTAGAGAAGTTTATCGGGGAGGAAGTCAACAAACACCAAAAAACTTTTAAGAAACGGAAGGCTCTCGACGATTTCCATATACTGAAAGGAGATGAGGCAAATATCATATATCCTAAACTACGAACGATTAAGAAAAACATCGTCACTAAATTCAGAATGGATAAAGAAGTCGTAGAGGCTAAGGATTACATCGGGCAATATTGCAAGTTGAACACTGTATTAACATTCGAATACGTTTTCGTAGGATCCAAAAACCAATCCGTCGGCATGTTTGCCGGACCCGTCATCATCAACGAAATGATCGAGGCGAGATCCCTCGAAGAAGACCTGTCTGACATAGAGGAATCGGACGATGAAGATTGATTTTCTAATAAATAAACATATGTCTTTTTAAAAAAATGTCTTTCGATGAAATGTTTCGCAGCGTTGGGTTGGGTGCCGAAAATATAGCATCGTGTCAGATGCCCAGCTGTAGCAGACGACCGGATCCTTGTCCTCATCCTCCTCTCGCGAATTCCATCTTCTGTTATTTCCATCACAGAAAGATGAAGAACCGCGACTTTAAACCCTTGAAATTATGCGAAGGTTGTAAACGTTGGATATCCGATTCTTGCCCCCATACATTATGTCCGGCGTGTGATAACCGGAAACAACGCGCGCATTATTATTACCTAAAATATAAAAAAAGTAATTTATATTACATTACGTAATATGAATTATGAAATAGAAAAGATGAAAATTTGTTTAGAAAATCGGGACTATAGAAAAAGGAGATGGTGTTGAGTTTACAGAGTTTTTGTGTTCCTGTTATATATGAAACTATTTACTATACCCGCCGAATGTCAGAGTATTTACTGTAGAGCGCTTATAGATTGGTTCGAATCTTATTGTTTCTCCCCGTATGAATCTTATTGTTTTTACCCGTTCAACCCCGATTTAATCCCATGTCGTGAGTATTGGATGTTGTATCGTAGTTACGGAGGAGAAGATGAATGGCAAAACGATGTCGATTGGCGAAATAAATGTTATTGGTTTCGTTATTTTCGAGTAAATAATTTATGGGATAGTTCGCGAGATTGGTATAATAATTATCAATGGCGTTGTTATAATTTGGATGCTAGGATACGAGAACAGTGGGATCCCGACATTCATTGGGCTAATAAACGCCATTGGCTTCGTTATAATCTCAAGTTAAATAGGGACGAGGTATGGAATCCCGCCATCGATTGGCATGATAAATTATTGTTTGTTAATCCGCAAGAGGACCCTGCCTGCTTCAATGTAAATTTTAATGCGTGGATTGAATATAATGGAGATAATGACGCTTCCGAGTCTTGGGATCCACAAGTTCATTGGAAAAACAAGGATTCATGGTGTTTATATAATCTTAACTTTGCAGAGCATGAACCTTGGGATCCTACTATTAAATGACATTATAAAAGCTGCTGGCGTCACTATTTTGACTCATGCGATTGGGATCCTACTGTAAATTGGTCTAATAAATACGCATGGTGTATCTACAACGGTGATAGAGTCCCAGACGTAGAACCTTGGCGACCTTGGGATCCCAATGTGGATTGGGTAAGAGAGTGTCCTGATGATGATGATTGGCCTAATTACGATCAGTGGGTTGGAGATAATGAGGATCATGAAGTGATCGATGACGGAGATAATGAGGAACATGAAGTGATCGATGACGAGGATCGTGAAGTGATCGATGACGGAGAGCAGTGGGAACCCGAAATGATCGATGATGAAGTATCTTCCGATTCGGAGAGTGACGAGTTTTCCGATTGCGTCGTTGTTGAATATCAATCCGAGATACCGTATATACACGATTATACGGGTGGGGGTAATATATGGGACCCCGCTACAGATCGGGAGTAATTTATAAAAATTATGTCGTTTAAGCAATTTATCTTTATAAAAATGTCTGATATTCTGTGTAGAAAAGCATTTTTCGAGATGCTCAATGAATTTTTGGGGAAATGCGAGCATTCCGGACTCACGGAGGAGGCGAGCAATAAGATTTCTTGGATTGTGCACAATTGCTGCACTAAATACAACGAGCCGTGGGATCCCGACGTCGATTGGACTGTTATAGTAAATTGGTTTGAACACATACCAGTTTTAAATTAAGAAGAACCGTGGAAGCCTATTTTTCCTAGAGATGATGAAGAACATTGTAGGTATAGTTGGAGTGCTTATAATAGTTAGTTACCAGAGAAGGAGAAGGAACCGTGGGATTCAGAGGTGAATTGGTACAACAAATGCAATTGGCTCGCTTATATCGAACGTAACGGAGAAGTGCCGTGGGACCCAGAGGTGAATTGGGCTAATAAAATGGATTGGGCTGGCTGTAAATTATGGGAAGAGCCGTACATTCCCACGACGATTTATATAAATAAATTATATTGGTTGTGGGAAATGCGTGATAAGAGGGAGGGCACGTCTCGAAGGCCGTGGGATCCCTTAATCCACTGGTCAAATTACTATAATGATTATTATAGTAGACTATAAAAATTTATATTTTGCGCAAAATATAAATTATTCTATAAACTTGTAATCCGTCGGCTGTTCCGTCCGCAAGATCAGCTTGGAGTGCTTGCGTTGCGACAGTTCGTGTTTGAGACGTTTTCTATCCTCTTCGGGGACGACGTCGTTCTCGTCCAGACATTCGTTGTAACTGAACTTGTCTTTGGTGAAGAAGAGCGCGACCCACTTGATCTGCGTGCGAAAGTCTTTGGACGCGCTGTTGTAGCGTTGCGTCAAGATCCAGACGGACTGGTTGGCGTGCCTCCCCGAAAAGGCCAGCATGGACAGGGCGTCCGCCTTCTTCTTGATCTGCTTCGTGGCCGAACAGTCGTCGATGATGTACAGCGTGGGCGTACCCTTGTATCTATCGTAAAAGTGTCGCAGTGTGTCCTGCCCCTCTACATTTTTAGAAACGGGATTGACGATGACGACTCGTTTGTCTTTCGGTTGTTTGACGTCGTCGCCAATCCATTTTCTCGATTTGTACGCCTTGTTGAAGTCTATCGAGGGGCACAGGATCACTATGTGGTCGAAGATGTCTTTGTATTCGTGTTCCAGCAGATCGAGGACGAATTCCGTCTTACCGCAACCAGTGGCGCCCACGATCATGGCGGCGTGGGGTGTTGCATGAACATTTTTTTTTCTTATAGGGCTTCTTAAGAGATGACGCTCGCGAAACGACCGTCCGATATGTTGATCTGTCCGTCCTTGACGACGAAGATGTAAACGTCCACGGGATCAGTATCGGTTTTGGGCGTTTTATCGATGCGGATGGAAACGCCTTCGCTGATGTTTTGTAGCTTGCGACCCGTTCCGTGTAGATGGTTTTCCGGGGTCGTTCGCAAGTCCAACCAGAGCGCGTAATGGTCTTTGAGATATCGTCCCAGAGACACAGCAGTTAAAAAAAATGGATGATCCACTTACATTCGACAATCCGGGATACGACGACCATGATAATAACGAGGGTGATGATACAATGAACAACGATAACAATGCATACGCATTAGTGGGTCCGGTTTATGAACCTGGTGATGCAACGAACAACGAAGCCATGGAACTGAAAGAGCTTCCTTCGACTACAGGCAATGACCCTGAAAAACCTTCGGAGACGTCGTTCACCGATAATAGTCAAAATCCTAACTGGGCTGGTGGAGAAGCTCTACCTCACGGTCTAGCTGTTGAGAATGTAGCGTCTAAAGAAGAAACTGCGGCACTAGTGAAGGAATGGAAAAATACCAGTTCTCCTTATGAAATTAAAGCTCCTTACGAGTTTAAAGCATCGAAACAAGGTGATTTATGGGTAAAATGGGGATCGGAAATGGTAAACTTAACGTATGAAGATAGAAGCATTAACGGCGAGCACTTTACAAGCTAAGTATCGTATTAATTTTGTTAGGACATTGGGTATGGTGGATGAGCTTCCTATAAAAAAACTCAAAACAGCAGCAAATGAGAGTGATTAATTAGCGATAAGTCTTTATAAAAAAAAATTGCGCCTCTCTTAAAAACGATGAATGTGGACGAGATATTAACGAACACCGCCGTAACGGTGGATATATCTGCCAAAGACAGTCTGTCGACCATCGTCGGAACGGGCGCTCGCGTAATTTTCTAGGAAAAGACGTATCCGCCGCCGAATTAGATAAGATGAACGACAAAGAGCTGGGAAACCTAAATCGGTTGTTAAACGCACGACTTGGCATGCGCATGAGCAAATCGATTGCCAATTCCTTCATCACTCTGTACGCGCAGGGTCTTAAATATTTTTTCGAC
>BROG01001413.1:0-57921 GCA_030159075.1 Atrina japonica | reverse complement strand
GGAAGTTCTCGGTAGGGAAATTGTGAAACCTTTGTATATGTATATTAAATAAACTACATGTATCAATATCATATATTTAGTTATCAGATATTTATCAAGTGATATCCTTAAATTGTCCTATATAAGATGAATTTGTTTTTCAAACATCATTTACTCAGACAAAAACGTAACAACTTTGTTATAGCATTGGAATTTATGTAAACTGATTTTGTGCATCTTATGAAAGTATTCTCAAATGGAGATTAAAATAGATCAAACGGTACATGCTGAAAAATGCAAAATAGGTTTAAATCGAAGAACTGTAATCTATGGCAACGTTGTATCTTGTATAATCTTAATCGAAGATACATCAGCAATAAAAATAAAACTAACACTGATTAGCGATAGCAATACTTTAGTAATAACCGATTGCTTATGGTGAAATAACTCGGTGACGGAAGCAAAACATCAGCATTATGACAGACAACATGTGATGGAATTCCATACAAAGGGTTGTATATGCTTAGTATGTTTAGCAACAGCGACAATACTAATTATGCATTGAAACAAGTTTAGCAATTTACAATATTCTAAGTACGTACAATGCCCGATGTTTTACAACACATTAATATAATGAAGGGGCATAAATCACACACACACACACACACACACACACACACACACACACACACACACACACACCACACACACACACACACACACACACACCACACACACATATATATATATATATATATTATATAATATATATATAATATATATATATATATATATATATATATATATATATATATAATATATATATATATATATATTAATATATATATATATATATATATATATATATATATATATATTTAAAGGAAACAATATGTTTCATTTTTCAGGTTGTCCCAAGAAAAAGTACGGTACAGACTGTCAAAGTGATTGTCCTGACAACTGTCTTTATGATGTGTGTGCTGTCAGTGATGGGAAATGCTATGTATGTAAAGCTGGCTACACTGGTGATATGTGCGATCAACGTAAGAACGTAATAAATATGCCACGTTTATAGATATTTTTTTTTTCAATAGTTTTAAAATATTTGTGTCTAATAGACATGATGTATTTGATTATTGTAAAGTTTATTACAACACTTGAGGAGGGAACTCAAAGCGATGATGACACTGAGATGTTTTGCCGAAATTGCTATAGAAAGGAATTTTGATAATAGGAATTCATAAAAAAATAGTTTTATGAGTATTTAGCTGTTACACATTCAATGCCAGATGCTACGGGCGATTCGTCATGGTTGCAAAATGAAAGCCTGTTTTTGGTAAAATATTCATATTTTCGAATTTCTATGAAAAATGGTAGTTTGGGATCTTTTTCGCATTACAACTTAAATATCAGATGTTTTGAAGTGAAGATTTTGCTAAAACTGGTATGCATAGATATTTTGAAATCGTAAATTCAAATGTAAATGTTACGGGAGCATGACTGCCATGAAAACAAAATAAAAACCTTGGTCAAGACATTTAAGGTATTTTAACAATACAGATTCAATGAACGGATCTTATATGCATCTGGAGTGTTTTTGTGTAGTTAAAATTGCAATATAAGTGGTTGATAACTGAAAATGTGGAGAGTTGTAGGTTCAATTTATTTAAAATATATCAAAAAGTAACCCATCAACCAATATTTCTGAACTATATTTTGAATTGACTTGGTTAGGGATGACGCAATCGAATTAAACGTCGATTCTATTTTTCTTTAAATATTTTGTTTGCAGTTTGTTAGTTTTTGTAAGAATTAAGTGCAGAGGGTGTATATATTTTAAATAAGAACTCCACTGATGAAGTTTAATTTAAAGGAACGACCGTTTTAGTTATTGTAACTTTGTTATTATTTTTTATTATTTCACAACCCTTTAAGTTTTGGCGCTAAAATGTCATTCTTATATCAAGATGTTATTGATACTACAAATCGCTAACTGAATTGATTACGAAATTCAACTTTCTAAATTCTGATATTTTAACGTATGAACCTTATATAGTTAATTGGAATGTAGTGCACATTAATGGTGATATCACATAGATATACTCATAAAAACAAACAGTAAATAAGAATACAACGTTTTTTATGTTCAAAATGAAGACGAAATATATTGCTATTCATTGTTAGTAATACGGTATAAATAAACCACGGATATTTATACTTTTAAACAAGACAGACCAAGGCTTAGACTAAATATCTGAAATATATCTATTAACACTTTAGGCTCTACATTGTATAACTAAAAAGTGGCGAATGGTCACGTAGCTGGATTGACAACAGAGGCATGTCTTTTGATCTATGTTGAAGATAGGATATCAAACTGATGAACTGATCTAAACTTCAGTGTAAATAATTCAAAGTTGAGGAATGACTAACCTAATATATATATATATATATATATATATATATATATATATATATATATATATATATATATATATATATATATATATATATATATATATATATATATATATATATATATATATATATATATATATATATTAATATATATATATATATATATATATATATATATATATATATATATATATATATATATAATATCTGTGTGTGTTGTTTGTGTGTGTGTGTGTGTGTGTGTGGTGTGTGTGTGTGGTGTGTGTGTGTGTGTGTGTGTGTGTGTGTGTGTGTAGAACTGTTAAGCAGTTAAACATACTCGCACAAATAATAGTTCCACATATGAATTTAAAGTTTGCATTTAAATAATATTACGTCAGTGTACACCACAATATCTCATTTAGACTTGGGTTTAGGGAGGTACAAATAGATCGACACACTTGATGATGATCAAGGATGAATCGACCAATGTCGACCAATGATAATAGTAGAACTATTCGCCCAAATACTATTTTTGTCCTTTGAAGTTGCCAATGACTTTTGTTATTCCACAGGACCAGATGCTAGGCCTCAACATGGCTCATGAACATCGGAATTATGAGATACTACGAATTACCGAAAGCACGGTACTTAGTATATACCGAAAATACGATACAAATAACCGGAAACACGGTATACTTTGCAGAAAACACGCGTGCACACACTTAAAATAATTCAAGGAAGTATTTGAAATGCTACTTTTTAACTTAAACGTTAAAAGTTGTAAAGTGAATCAATCTTGCAAAACAATTTCAATTACATCAACATTTCGGTGGTGTTTAACAATAGTTGACGCCAAAATGTTCTGATATGAGTAAGAGAAAAGTTCTGGACCTAAAGTTTTGCCTTCAGAATGAAATTAATACACTTAAAATCAAATGCATGTTTTCAGCCATTTGTGCTGTGTTTCGGCAAACTCTCTGGTATTTTCGGGAAATGGCCCATGTTTTCGTTAACTCGTAGGACCGAAAATTATGTCCTCTGTTTCCGACGTTATGTCCTCAGATGTTGTCAATGTGAGTTTTAGTGGCAATATTTCATTCTGTGAAAATGTGGATTGAAATTTATAAAAAAAACTGTTGTTTTCAAACCTGAGAGTCCCTTAGAGGGTGATTGTTCATCTTTTTCTCATTCAACAAAAATAAATGCTTTCGAAATGTCGGTGGGCACAGTGAAAACTATTATAAACTTTATAGAAATTGAACTTTTTTGTATTTCAATACACCAAGTAATTTTAAATTTTAATGTTAAATCAAAGTTGTAATATCCCAAGTAGTTAAATTGTATCACTGTAAATATAGTATTCTTACACCATTGCATTGAATAATCTTTTTTTTAAATATTATTTTTCTCTGGAACGTGAAGGTTGATGCAGATATAGAGTATATATCAATTCCTAAACATTTCATTCACTGAAAGAAATGGTGACTGGCTGAAAATAAGATATCTATACATCTAGATTTCCACAGTATTTAATATCACCTAAATATACAAAAAACGCATAATATACAGTAATCATGCAAATGAGAAGTTTTTAATATGGCGTGTAAGTTGAAAATATTAAAAAAAAAAACAGTCTTCGCTTGAAAGAATTAAAAAAAAATATTGTCGCTCGCTGCCCCCTTGTTTTGTCATAAAAATCCGAAGAGCAAGTTTTTTTTTTTTTTGGTTCGGCCTATTTTTTTTTTTTTTTTTTTTATTATGATGAACAATATGAAATAGGCAAAAAAAGAAAATAGCGATCACAGATACGAATTTTCCTATCTCCGCAGAATCGGTTCATCAGTTATCCAACCTTAAAGGTGTTCTAAATCACACGGCAGCAATAACTAGATGGGCTCCGTACATTCAGTTAAAAACCGCACACTGCCCCAAGTTATGCTATATCATACAACCCAGGTACAACTAAGCCCAATATCTCAAGTTTTAATATAAATATACGAGTGTATCTCAAACGAGGGTTATTAAGTTTACCGTTATCATTCCTAATATAAAGTCAACTCTGATGCTAAATGAGTGCACAATGATATGGAGGATAGCATAAATCAATTACATAGTCAAATACGTGATTCGGATTTGTGCGAGTGTATTTCTGTCCGCGCTTGTGTGTGTATGCTTGCTTGTGTAAATGTATCCCTACGTAATTTTTACCTTTTCTTGCATACGTTTTGAATTTTTCATAACTGTAAATCATTATTTCGACTAATTTTGAACAGCATGTGGTACCGGTACATATGGCTTTGGTTGTTCACAAACTTGCAGTGGCAACTGTAAAGGTGGTGCAACCTGTGACGTCAGAGATGGAACCTGTCCCACTAGATGTTCTGATGGATACAAGGGAAATTACTGTAACGAAAGTACGATATACTGATCAACTCTATATGCTTTTTTTGTGTTTGTTTTAATTATGTAACAGTTCACTTAAAACACTACATATTTATATTTTCAAGAAAAAGATGACAGGTTGAAGTATCTTTTAAAAAGAAATAATTTGTTATTTTGTAGTTTCACATTTCATATCTATATACGTATAACAACACATTTCACGGAGAATTGTTTTATCAATGCCAACCTAGATAAAATATTAAGATATGTTTGTACATTTTGAAATATGATCTTAATAGTTGATGGATGTTTCACCAGATACATTCACATAAACCACTCATGACATTTAATACAGAGCCGGCCGGGCTCAGTCGGTAGCGCGCTCGACTCTGGATCGTTAGGGGCCTCTTGTATTTTGCAGAATCACAATTTATATTTACCACATCATATATACAAATGTTTTTTGTTAATATACAAATAAATAACGCTATGGAAAATGTGTACGTTTACGATATATACATATGGGAAATTTATCAATTTCAATTAATGATTTCGCAACATTAGTAAGTACGTTTCTTTCATTCTCGTAATCGTACAAATCCGTTGGAACTCTTGTTATCAATATACATTTTGCAAAGGTTGACCTAATCTATCTTGCAGCTTGCAGTCCAGGAACATTTGGGACATCATGCTCATCTACATGTGGCTCTTGTAGAGATGATAGTACTTGCAATCATATAAATGGGACATGCCCAACTGGATGTGGGCTAGGAGTAATGGGACAATATTGCAAAACAGGTTTTGTATTATTTTCCTAACTTCAATATTACTTTGTTGTACAATTTAAAGATATTTCATCAGAATAGCATATATAATATCGTTAATAGTATCCATTGATTAATAAATTCCATTTATGTAAAATAACGGTTAACCATGTGATGTTAATAACAATAATGATTCTACTACTACCTCTAATACTACTGATATTACTTCTACTACTACTACCACTGCTAACACTACTATAACTACTACTTCTTCGATTGTGTTTGTTTGTTTGTTTGTTTGTTTGTTTGTTGTTGTTTAACGCCCCACTCAAGAATATTTCACTGATATGGAGACGTAACAAAATGCCGATGAAGGGCATACAATTTTTACCTATGCTCTGGACGTACGGCCATTGAGCAATGATGTTTCCTTAACGTGCTGACACCTACTGCGACGGGACCTCGAGTTGTACTGTCTCATCCGAAGGACAGAAAACCAAGCTGCGGCCGGCTGGACTTGAACATACGACCTCACAGTCAAGACTTGAGTACGCTACCGACTGAGCCAGACATACTCACTACGGTTATGGTAACATATATAGTTCTCTGTCCTCTAATGTTCTCGATCATTTACATAGAGCGGATATACCTCACTGTGCGAGCACTCCCGGCTGACCTAAGTACTGAGGAAAACATTGAATTATCAGTGGCTAGTGAATTCCATATTTTTAAGATTCGACGATGCGTATGAAACAGGTAAAGTATAAATATTTATTTGTAATATGCACAAATCAACATTTCGTTAAGTGAAATAATCCAATATTACTAATTCCCTTATAGACTTAAAAAATAAACAATCTGAAGCTGACATATCGTCTGCTCAATGTTCGGGTATCATAATATTTATGACTCAGGGTTAGAAGGGTTAACCTACTTTAGATATAGAAATTTCAGATACCAAAGTATAAATCAATAGAATGTCCAGGACATAGATGCAAATCCGGTAAAAATGGACAAACACGGACCTCTGGAAACCAAGAGGTGGGATCAGGTGCCATGGAGGAGTAAGCATCCCCTTGTCGACCGGTCACTCCCGCCATGAGTCCACAGTCAAGGTCAATGAAACACTTGAGGAGTGTATCATCGTGACAATTGGTACAGACGTCTCGCCAACGAAAATGCAACTCAACATTTTAATTAGTGAAACATATTAGTCGTAAACAAGACTATTGTACCGACCGTAATCTTTGCGGGACGTTGACATTAAACGCGGTTTTCGATATCCCTGTGTCAATAATTTGTCAGTGAGTAGTTTACCTCTGTATATGAAATAGTCATATGCTGTGCACGTCCTGGCATATCGGATCATTTGTGAAATATAGACCCATATGCTGGTGACTGAGGGATATTACTATTTAAATATGGAAAGTTTACGATGGGAAAGCCCAAATCGTCGGTTTTTTCTTATAGCCTCGTTGATAATTTCCTGTCTGTGTGCATATTAAGTAAAATGTCTAAGTATGAAGCGTGTGTGCTTGATTCTGTTGTATCTTTATTTTTTAGTTCGTTGGGATATATCGCATTTACATATGTAGGATAATTCTCATTATTAATTGACAACACGTCGTCGACATATCTAAATGTCAAATTAATGGACACCGCTAACTTTTTCTTCTTTTGATTCAGCAGTTTCTGAATGAAGTCTACTTCTGAATAGTACGAACAAGTCGGCCAATAACGTATCACAATTGGTTCCCATAGTAATGCCGACAGTAATTGAGGTTCTATATGAGTGAGCACTCACGCCCCAGAAACATTTGTAATAGGTCTACGCATATTTTATTGAACAAATGATGACTTGTTTTTAGTTATTAACGGCCCCAAGTCGCAATTGGTTAATTCAACTAACAATTAATGAATAATTGATTATTTGATACATTTAGAACATTGATGAAAATAATAAATCGATAATTTGGTGATATCAACCCACGTAAGAGATAATGTATTCTTGGTTTGGTAGCTCCATGTATTTTCCGAGAATGGGGTCGTTAATTATTTTATTACATGACATTTAACCAGTTAATGACCAACGCCAATATGTAGATGCCGCAAATATCGGTGAGAGGTGATCTTATTGCGGATGAACAACCAAAACCACTACAGTTAAACGGCTAAATGTGTTGCAAGTTTAGTGTTTTAGAATCCTTTTCGAATATTTTTTGGACACCATCACCGTCAGTAGTGATTGAACGAAAACGTTTGTTTACACTCTCGTCGTCTGCCATCTTGCATGCATTTCCTTGACACTAAATATAGCTAGACAGCACTTATAATTGGCTATACAATGGTTGTCGAGCTTGCCAAGGTTCGGGAATCCCTTGTGCTATTTATGGGTACGACCTGGATGTGTTAGATTGTTATATCTATCTTCGAACCGAGTTATGGGTTAATGTAACGAGTGTACGATAACAGAAAGTATGAAACTAACCAGTAAGAAAATAGATGACAAAAGAGTCGTGTAATAATAACACATGTATTAAATTTCTATTGACATGTAGGTTTTCTGAAAAAAAGATACCAACTGAGAGCAAAGTTTGTTAATGTTTGATATTTATAGTGATCCGATGTTATCATATTCATATTGACATAATTGTGATTGAACTATATTTTTGTATTTTGTAGATTAAACCCATTCGATCGAAAGATAAGTGAAAGTTATATTATCCGACCGCCTTAATAAACGCTTATCAAGCAGTAAGCAATGCATTGCAGTGTGGAAAGCATCCAGATTGTACAATGTTCCCCTTAAATCACTACGCGGTAGGGTTCATGGACGTATTTCTATTGATACTACTTCTTCTGGGCCCGATCTTTTGTTGTCCATGGAGGAGGAGGCATGTGTGTTTGATTATATTAAGTCAATGTCCGACGCGTGATACAGTTGTACGAGAGCCCAGTTATGTGAGTTAACAGCAAGTAATGCCGCTGTAACTGGTAAAAAACCATGGACACGATATGATTTTACAACTGTATATCCATATGCCCCGAGCTCCATGTATTCAAAGCAACAGGTCGGTCAGCTATCCGTGCCTAAAGTTCATCACCAGAGGCCAGTACTCCTTTGATAGTAAAATGCTGACAAGGTGGAGTTTTTGGTAAATAAAGCATAAAATTAAAATTGAACTGACTAGAGTAATCGTTCCTTCTTCTCACCAAACATACAAGAGTATCCAATTAGGAATGAAGCGCTTTTCTCGTGCAGATTGCCGTAACTGAAAAGTGAGTATAACCATCCGTATGACTATAGAAAAGTTTATTCCGCACCGCCATCTTATTTGAACCGGACAATACCATGAACTGGAGCATACACTGGATTAATATAAATTAATCGACTCTCCAGAGTGTATGTATAATATTGATGAGGAAGGAATAAACAGAGAACACATTTCGCCATCAGTTGTTCCGGGGAAAGGCCTGCAGACAGTATCCCTGGTATCGCCATGAAGTAAACCTACGACGATAACCGGATGCGGTAAAGCCGTATGACATCAAATCACCCATATATTGGTTTTGCAGGGAAATGAATACTTAAGTTATTCATATTATTTAGGGGAAACACCAGGGGAAGATTTTTTTTAGTCTCCCAATCTGGCTAATCCAATTCTGGAAATTTGAACCGTATTTGAAAAAAAAAAATATATGTGGATCTACAAGATAACACCACTTTATATCACCGTTGATATGATAGCTATATATTATTGTCATGCCAGTCATGTGGGCGTCTCCCTTATTAGTTGGGTGGAAATATGTATCCTTATATGTAACATTTTGTTCCTATTCCCACCACACTGATACCATATCTTCGGCGATTTGATGTCGGATGTTTTGGGCCACTTCAAAATTGTACAGCAGAGGATGTTCAACATTTTAAGTTAAAATCATAGACAGACTCTATCATGCTCGAATGCCTGCAAGCTGGTTCAACACAAGATTTTTGCAACAAAGAGATAATATAGTTAACTACAAATTAGAAAGTAAACCGAGTCAAACAGGAAATAATTATCATCATTTGATTGGTGGAAAAACCAATACTGAGGATGACACTGCTTTGATAATTAACAACAATAACAGAAAACAACAAAGAATCTGAAGACAAAACTACAACTCAGAAGGGAAAGCCCCTAAATAAATCTGAAGACCAAAGTCAATTGTGAAGAAAAATATTACAAATAATAGTGCCCTGGACCCTGAACCTGGTCCATCAAAAACAGGTTTGTAGATCTCTAATGATTTATCTGATGACGACAACGACATAGACGATTACTGTGTCTGACAGAAATGTGACAACTGTGAACACTGTACACATCTTCGTTTTAGGTCTGAAATCATAGTGGTCCGAAGACACTCTGAATTCATTTGACTTTACTGTTTATTTACATCTTTTGTTCAGTCATTATTATTTGTAATTAATATAAACTGTATTTGTTTTCATTAAATTATTATTTGATATCATTTAACTCACATGTATCAATAAGATCAATCAGTCATTTCCATCATTAAATATTTATATATCTATATATATATATATATATATATATATATATTATATATATATATATATATATATATATATATATATATATATATATATATATATATATATATATATATATATATATATATATATATATATATATATATATATATATATGCTTTCATTTAATTTGCATTCTGAACAAAAACAATTTAAATATCTGTTATACATCAGTTCGCAAAACATTCGCAGAACGACCGAAACATCCATAACAACAGCAACAACAACAACAACAACAACAACAACAACAACAATAATAATAATAATAATAATAATAATAATAATAATAATAATAATAATAATAATAACAATAATAATAATAATAATAATAATAATAATAATAATAATAATAATAATAATAATAATAATAATAATAATAGAATAATAATGATGATAATAATAATAATAACAATAATAATAGTAATAATAATGGCAACAACAACAGCACACTACTATTGCTACTACTACTATTACGATGCCGCCGACGACGACGACGACGACGACGACGACTATTACTACTACTACTGCTACTGCTACTACTAATAATAATAATATTAATAATAATAATAATAAATATAATAGTAAAATAATAATAATAATAATAATAATAATAATAATAATAATAATAATAATAATAATAATAATAATAATAATAATAATAATAATAATAATATTTTTTTTATTCTGATAATAACTCTGTCTTTTATAAACAGCTTGCATCCCTGGAAAATATGGATACAAGTGCAATGAGAGCTGTAGTGGAAACTGTCTGAGCAGTTTGGCATGTAATGTACAAACAGGACATTGCGATAAAGGCTGTGCTGCTGGGTGGAAGGGAGACAAATGTGATAAAGGTACATTATCATCAAGACTGATGATGTATGTTGTCTGTAACCAACAAAACAACCCAGATACTGTTGAATAAAATAAATAATATACCACGTAACAGGGGCCAAGTAATAATTCCAGATATCTACATATAAATTTGAATTCTGTAGCATACATACATGCATAAAAAGTACATTGTCTAATTGATCAAAAACAATTACTTCTATTCTGTCTTCTATCGCTACTTGTACTTGATAAACAATAACAAACCACAGCTGAACACAGGGGTAACGAATCTTATATTCCTATATATGTTGTTAAAATAGTCGGGCCCACTGTGGTATTTATAAACAAATGGAAGGGTTGAGTTATTGTAATTGGAAAGTGGCCAAACCTGTTTTCTTTTTCAAACAATTTAAACAAAATGTATAGGCGTTTAAGAATTGTTATGTCAGTGTATATCTCTTTTCAGTTGTAGTATACCGATCTAAGTAGTGAAAAGGAAAAAAACGTTTTTTGAAAAAGCACAGCTAATGCCCATTTTACAATAGCAATCAATCTCCTAAAGAAATATAGGACGAACTTTTAAATCTAATTTAGATGGGAAATGGTGGTACAAACTTAAAAAAAATTATGATAAAAAATGATTTTGATATATCTCAAACCACTTTTTATTAACAGTGCTACATTGAAAATGGTTGTATGAATATAAACATGTATAAATCTTAAGTATGTCCAGGAAACATCTGGTGAACAGTGGACAAACATGGACCTCGTGACAATTACCGCAAATTGCGACATATCTTGTTTAAGAAAAAAATAGCGCCACAGTTATATTTTGTATGAGATAGTGTCAACAAATATCGTCATTTTCACAATTTATACTGACTGTCTGGCACACGAAACTGTGAATACTGTTGTGATAAATTGTCACATTTCAATAAAAAAAAATAACACTTTAGATATATCATTTCATAATTGAGTAAACAATAGACATTTATTTATTTTTTTTTATTAGAGTATCTATCAATATTGGTCAGTGTAGATTGAGAAGTGACAATTAAATCCAAATGAAATATTAAGATGGTATTATAGTTTAAGTGTCTTGTCTAACAACTGTCAGAAAATGTGTTTCTCTTTATTTTTTTTTTTTTTTTACTGTCAATAACTTACGTCTTGTCAACAGTTTGTAACAGTGGGACATATGGTCGTAACTGTCTGAACAATTGTACCGGAAATTGCGCAAATGAGGCAACTTGTAACAAGGTAGACGGATCCTGTCGAAATGGATGTAATAGTGGTTGGAAAGGAAACAACTGTTATGAAGGTATGTGTATATTTTTATCAGTACGTATTTAACATTTTCCGATTGAACATTTTTAGTATTGTTGAAATATAAAACAGATACCAATGTATAAATCACACCCGCCGTTAGTCAACAGTCAAGTCCAAATTAATTACGCAACAAACGAATCCTCTTCACAGCTGATACAGACGTCTCAACAACAGTCAACGAAAATGCACCTCAACATTTCACCTAGTGAAACAAATCGCAAAGAAGACCATCACACCGACCGTAAAAAATGCAGAACGTTCACACCAAACGCGGTTTTCGATATTTCTATGGCAATAATGTGTCAGTGAGTAGTTTATATCTGTATATTGTTTGTAGATATTTTCATATGTTGGACACGCCCTGTTATATCGGATCATTTGTGAAATATAAACTCCATATGCGGGTGACTGTGGGTGTTACTACTTAAATGCGGAAGAGTTACGATGAGAAAGCCAAAATCGTCGCGTTTGTCGTATAGCAATTTCCCGAATGTTTCTATAGTCAGTAAAGTTTTCAAGTATGAAGTCTGTGTGTTTGATTCTAGTATACCTTATATTTCTCGTTCGCTGGGATATATCGCATTAACTGTCATTACTGATTGACAAAACGACGTCGGCATGTCTAAATGTCAAATTAAATTAAATCGCTAGTTTTTCAATATTAATATTTCATTAATCTGTGTTTCACTTCTCAGAACACGACAAATATACAATACTTACAGCACCCGAAGAGATATATACAATAATTACATCACCCACAGAAATATAAAGTTTCATGAATGGTATATGATTATTCCAATTACAAGGCAAGGCCAATTAGGCCTGCAGTGTAATGTAATGGTTACAATAGATTTAAACGTTACCAGATAGCATTCTTCATTACACTTAATTCCGTAGTTCTCTGTATTATATTCGGTATGTTGCCGACACGAACTGTGAAGCCAAACATTACACCCCCTAATCATGTAAATAAAAATTGTCTGTCTTAAGACGGGCAAGTTAAACTATATCTAATACTTCATCAATAGCAAATGAATGGCTAAGTTTTCTGTGGAAAACTTATTTCTTCAACAATGTATTGTCCGATTCAAATCAGATGGCGGGGCGGAGTAACAGTTTTGATTACTCATCATTCCATTCATTCTTCTGTTATGACAATCATCATAGGAACACGTTTTATTTTCACACTAGATAATATTTTCTGTGCTGACTCGGACTGAAATAACGTCCTTTGATTGGATAAAAAAAGATTCACGTGACTGTTTTCATGTTTCTATGGACGGTCAGTATCAAACAATGGCGGATGATTCAAATAACAATTGTGGCGGTTACTGAACGTCCACGGAAATATGTCGGCTAGATAAAGGTCATGGAAGGCTCGGCTTCACCTCAACCAGGTATATCCCCATGGATGGTCAGTAACAAAACGTATTACTAATAATGTAAGGCGACAAACAGGAACGATTACTCTAGTCATTTTATTTTTAATGTTATACTTTGTTGCCTAACATTTAAACGCTTTCAAGTGAATAAATGGTTAAAAAGACTCCACTCCTTCAGGTTATATATATATATATATATATATATATATATATATATATATATATATATATATATATATATAACCGTCCTTATGCATATGTCTTAGTAAACCAATATAAAAGGATTTGTAACGTTTGCTCACCGCAGTGATAAAATATTCATTATTAAGTATGTTACAATTTGAAGGAATAATTGATTTTTTGTCGATCAAATGTAGATCTATAGTTAATAGTGTGTTAATATGTGTCATTGTTTGTCTAAATAAAGTTTGTGAGATCGGCCGGTACGGATCTAACTGTAGGGAGACCTTTGGGAGATGCATTAATATAACATCTTGTGACAGACAGACAGGTGCGTGTCAACAAGGGTGTGTTGATGGATACAAGGGGATTCTTTGCCGGGAAAGTACGTGACACTTCCTTATCCGAAGTCAGATAAGGAGCTTGTTTATCTATCTTTCTGCTTGTTGTTCAGAAACTTAACTTCATTTATATCTGAACATAAAATAGCAAAAATGGAAATTTTATAAACTACACAAAACTGGCATCGATGATAAATGGTAATGGTTTACGTGCCCATGGCAATATATCTCGTCAACGAGAGTATTAACTGGATCTAAATCGACATTACCATAAAGTAATACATGGTAATATTCATAAAGCAATAATAGATAAAAATAAGAAAGAAATGGCAAACTATTTGATAATTTTGCGATAGCTTTAAAGCCTGTTGTATTTTTCCACTTTTTGTATTTGTGTGTGCGCGCGCGCGTGTGTGTGCGTTTTTGTGCGGGATTAAAAATGAATTGTATTTAAAACGTCAGCAATGTAAATAAATAATATAAATGTTAAACATTTCAGAATGTAATGTCAGCTTCTACGGACGCAACTGTTCCTTACAGTGTATCAAATGCAACACAACATGTGACCATGTGACAGGTGAATGTCCAGGTAAGGGATTGTTATATATCCAATCATGGAAATTAAGCTTTTTAATATAAATGTATGTCTTCGACACTTCAATACTATGAAATCCAGAAAAATACAGAACAAAATATATAAAATTAATAATATATATACAATTAATTGTTTTGTCCACAGAACATAAACCCACACAAAGAGAGAAATAAAGAAAGGCATGCTATGTTCTTAATCTACTGTGGAAAAAAATCTTAACAAATTACCCAATAACCTCTGAAATGCCTGATTTTTATTATTTGAGTCACCATATTTATATTCGATACCCATACTTCACAAAACCCATTTAAGCAGGATTCAGAAAAGTTTTTACCAAACCTTTATCTTTACTCCTTACCAAGATACTGACAGTCGTTAAGGAGAAACTTCCGCAATATTGTATAGTTGCTTATTCAAGTAGCGGTGTAAATCAGATGTGGATACTTAAAAAATGAATAATTAAAACAAAAAGTTGAAGGCACACGATTTACTGAAATTCATTCACAAAATCAAAACATACGACTGTTCTACTTTTCCCAAAACGATCCCACTTGCAGAATTAAATTAATGTAGCATCATAAACACCTGTTTTTTTTCAGTAAATGTCGTACCCGAAAAATTAAATATCTAGTCATTGGTTATCATGATACTCATGTTGTTCATCACCATTCTGATTATACACATAAATGAACTGAAGTTGATATAGAAAGACGCAGAGTTTTCCGATAGATATATTAAATATGTTTGTACTGTTCGAAGGCGTGCTTTTTCAATAAACTCGCGGAATAACTGGGAAACAGTTGAGCCCCTATATTGACAGACCTGTTCTTTCACTCATACGAAGCAGACTTCATTAAAAAAAACTGCTGAATCAAAAGAAAGTAAAGCAAGTGGTGTGTTTTAATTTTATATTTCAATATATCGACAAGATTTGGCAATGAATGACAATTTCCATACACATGTCAATGCGATATATACCAGCGAACTAGAAATTAAACATACAACGGAGTCAAACACATACGCTTTCTACTTCGATAATTTACTGACTACAGACACAGACGGGAAATTAACCACTAAGCTATATGACAATCACGTATATTTCTGTTTTCACATTTAAGTAGTAATATCCAACAATCTCCTGCATATTGAGTTTTAATTTCACAAATGACCGTGCTCAACATATGAAAATGTCATATACAGAAGTAAACTTTTCATTAGCAAATTAGTGACACACTGATATCGAAAACTGCATCTGATGTCAGCGTTCTACATATTTTACGCTTGGTATAGTAGTCATGTTTGCAATTACTCTATTTCAATAAATGATATGTAGAGTTGGCTGTTTGATAGCGATTGTTCAGAGGTCTGTACTAATTTTGACGAGGATCCAGTACCATGTATTTCATTTGGATTTGGCTGTGTCTTCACAGCGGGTGTGACCGGTCGACAGAGGATGCTTACTCCTCCTTGGCACCCTATTCAACCTATTGATTTCCAGAGAACTTTTTTACAGATATGTATATCCTAGATATCCTAAAGATTTATACTTTTGAATCTGAAATTGTTTGATATATGTGCTAAATAGTGTTGCCTGCTTTTGATTTATAAACGGTTTCAGTCGAAACGCGGTGTACTTATCATTCTATAAATGACGTGGTTGTTCAGCAATTTTCAAAAGCAAACTGCGCATTATGTCATTACTTAAGTTGTTGTAAGTTGAAATGTGTAAATAAATTTTCAATAACTGCTACTGATTTGAAAACAATTAAATCTACGGTTTGAATATTGAATGGGTAAGCAAAAGAAATCTGCTTATATTGATTCAATATAAAAGTATTTGTAATGAAATCTTTTCAATTGCAATTTTAGGTTTATGTTCATTCCTAAGCCATTTATTAATTTACTTAAATACAACTGTGTAAGTTCATTCTATGAATATGTTGCTTCCATGAATAACGAGCAATCAAATCACAAAAAGAGTTATTCCACAATCTTCATTTTTAGTTTCAGACACAAGAAGATCAACTGCCAGTCATGATCTAAATATGCCATTTGTAGTCTACGGTGTGATAAGTTCAGTAATCATATGTTTTTCCGTTGCACTGAATATTTGGTTACTGAGAAAAAGTTTTCAGCATAGCTCAAAAAAATCATATCAAGATAAACGATTTGTAATTGCCAGATATACCAGATCTACATGTTAGATCCCTCGACAGCAATGACAAAAGCAGCGGGTATACTATGACAATGAAATCAAGTAGAGGCAAGGAATCCAAAACCGAGAAATATGAGGAACTTGGAGAGTTTGATAATGAAGGGCGGAGTTATGAAACCCTTAACAAAGATAAAAAATCTGCTAAATTGCATGAGAGAAAAGTACAGGATTTATGTACAACAAAAGTGACAGTAGATGGAGATGAAAACTACGAGGAACTACAAACTGGCTTTGCTGAAAATACTTATGAAGCACTACATAGTGATGGAAATTCTAAATATGCAAACGTCTAATGACATAAAAAGCCATACAACTCCCATAGTTACTAATATATAAGCATTTATCTAAATCTGTACGTGTACGTGTAATTTAAAATGTTTACATTATTGTGCATTTCTCATCGATTTTCTCATTGACAACGATATTTACTCAATTAATTGAATGTTCAATGTATCGTCCATGTTATATAGTTGACAATTTGTTACAAATTATTGTGAGTAAGTTAGATGGCTGATAGTGATATCTCATTAAACAATAATAAGTGTACCACTCGGGAATGTTAGATGTTATTCTAGATCACGACCATACACAATGATTCCATTTCACCATATCTAAAACAAACTGATGGCAAATTCACTGATCTAACACTAGTTCATGGCATTTTACTGAATTTTAACCTTTTCACCGAACTCAAGAGGTTTTCATGTAACATTTGCAAAGGGTGTGACATGCTAAAATGGGACCTTTTTGCCTGACCCTTTTTTCTTTCTTATCTGTGACTATTCCATGTTGTGACCATTTGTAAATTAAAATTTGTCGTATTCCAATGGACTTGCAATTTCGATTAGACATTAGTACTTTTTTGATTACTATTTTGTATTGTGTGTTTATTTTGAAATAAATCATGTATATTTAGTTTTTTCAATAAGACAGTAATGGTCATTTGCGATTTAGAAATAAACCTGTTTCAGTAGCTTTTGTCTGAAATTATATCTAATTGCAGCGTCAGTCCGGTAATGGAATGAAGAAATGAAATTTAAGTTTTCTTAATGTCCTTATTCTGTCTTTTATATTTTTTGACTTTTGCTACATGCACAGGTTTATTAGGTGATCTGGATGGAAGGCTTTAGGTGACCAAGTTTTAACCAAAATTGGTATGTAGGAAGTACACTCCGTACACAGATTGCGAATGGCTAGGGCCTATAGGATTTTCTTCTCATGATCCAATGATCAGATTACCTTTAAAGTTTCCACGCACAATTTATGTATGTATAATCAAGAGCTACAACGATTGTAAATGAAAAAGAAAATATGTTCATATACCAGCCACAATGGAGTGCTCCGTAAACATAGACTATAATTTAATATATATGGTTAAAAACTGATAGGCTTTCTGTAAACAGACATATTCCACGTCATACTCATGGATGTTGTGGTGCCATTGTACAATGTACGTTCGATCCAGTTACCATACAGGTATCCTACTGCAACTGCTGTCTAATCCACGTTGTGTGGCTGCACTTCTTTACGTCAATTATTTGTATATCGTTACGCAAGTCCTAGTATCTTTATCACAATAATGCCTAAATGTACATAAACCTAACTTGTTTTTTCTGTTGTGGATAAAATTAAAACGTAATACAACATTTAAAAAGAAAACGCTTAAAGGAAATCACGTGAGTTTTCTTATTTCGTCATTTATAAAATGAAGCAGCTCGGAATACATCTGGAATAAAAAGTTGTCGATTTAGGCTTATTGTATTTAGTGAGAAAAGCCGGTAATAGGAAGGGATATGCTAGTTGAAGTTGCAAAACTTCTCCATAGGAAGCCATATGGTAATTGCAGATGGGAGTGGGTTCCACATGGAAACAAATCGACGTATTATTTCATGTATGCATGTATAAAAAAAAAAAAAAAAAACAATATTAACAATTTATTGCATACACATATATCTGCGACAATATATGACCTTGTTGATAGAATTTAAAGCATACGATCATATGATTAAAAGAAGCTGTCACGATTTAGCTCTGACAGTTTACATCAACTACTCGTTATGAATTTTCAACATTCGCTCGCCAAAAGCTTGCAAAATGGAAAATTCAAAACCCGTAACAAAAATGGAAACACGTGACAGATATATATATATATATATATATATATATATATATATATATATATTTATATATATATATATATATATATATATATATATGTGTGTGTGTGTGTGTGTGTGTGTGTGTGTGTGTGTGTGTGTGTGTGTGTGTGTGTGTGTGTGTGTGTGTGTGTGTGTGTGTGTGTGTGTGTGTGTATGTTCAGTTTAAAGCTTTTTCTTTTTGATGTATCCTATTTGATTACATAGTTTATTTTCTATTCCTTAAATTAACAATGATATCCATTCAAGTATTTTAAACCTCGATATATTACCTGTGGTATATATTCATTGGACAAAAGCCGGGCTATCAATTACGTAATACTTATCAGTAAATAGTGTGTTGACACGCACTCAGTCATGTATTTGATATTTGTACAATAAATAGTATTTACTTCAGTATGTGTGGTATCTGTTAGTTCCTTCATATTTAAATCGAGGTTATACACTCAAGCTTATTTCTGTGTATATATAGTTTTGACGAATGTAAACATTTTTAGAATTAGTTTCATGCTCTGTGTTTAGAGATTTTAAATATGCTTTGTCCTATAAATGTTGTATATGATCATGGCAATGACAGTAACGTGACAATTATTGTAAATACAATTTTGATTTTATCCTATTTTTGTCGGTCTTTACTTTGTGATTTAAATCAATTAAAGGAATTTGAAAGAAGGGAGTATCCGTGATGTTTGTTGATTCATCATATATAGTTCTGACATAACGGGATTACCTTCATTCGGGTCATTCCGATGTTTTAGTATCTGCTGCATCTGTAATTTGATAATATGTTGTATCATGTTATTTAAAGTGATCTGTGAAATTGCTAGTATAACTTGGTAAAATCGTTAAGTTGGCATAAGCTGTCAGTTTAATTTATTGAACGGTTATAAGTTATCAATTAAATATGTAGTTATCAAACGTGGTCTTTAAGGAATTGTTTATTATTGATGAATACAGCTACTATATATTGGGATACAATTTGGATACAAGTTATATTCCTCCTACCGCAGTATTTAATTACTTTTATTTACCCTCGGGTATGGGAACAATCACGTTAGTGAAATTAAATATGTTTAAACTAAACTAGAAGAAAAAAAGGAAAAAGAAAACAAAATAATAAAAGCAAAGAAAGCCTTCATATTAATGACTGTGACGTTGTACTTTTGTTAGACTATCATGTGTACTCATTATCTTAAATAACTAATTGAATTGATAGATACAAGTGTAAGGGGATATTACACAACTTTCAAACGGTTGCGTTAAAGAAGCTATGGCTGTTTAAACAATAAAAAATGCAACAGTTTCTCAAGTTTTCATTAGTTGAGAAATTTAATTTGCATTCCCTTTTACTGATGACCAAGCCAGATGCATTACGATGTATCAGACCTGTTGCAGGCAGTAACAGTTTCCAAAGTTGTAATTCAATATTGGAGGGATCCATTATTATAGTATCTGATACTAATAGGTTTCCTAGTTTTCCTCCCTATACTGATGCAACAGGAAAGGAGAGATAGGATTGATTATAATTATCTATCATTTACAACTATTCTCATTACACAGTTTCCGTCAAATCAACGGGTAAAAACCTGTACCGACCGTCGCGTTTACCATACAATGATTATCATGATACGTATACAGACAGTCAAGGATAGAAATAATTTAACCACGCAAAGATCTACAAAAATTCAAAATGAAGGAACTTGTCATCTCGACCATCTTAGGAGTTTGATTTTTCCTGTTTGATGTGACAGTTTCATGTTTTTGCTTTCTTGGTCATTATCTGATAGAAGGGGAGTGAGAGAAGCAAACATGTTCATAACTTCAATATCTACAAAACGTTAACAAGTCTTAAATTGTCAGGTTGACGCTTATAGTAGTTATGTCCCCTTCTGAGTGGATTTTGGCATTACAATATTTCTATTTTTATAATAGATGAAGAGAAAGTATACGATGAAAACATGTTAAAACATAAATTCCCATTTTATATATAATGTTTTGTAAAGGTGAGTGATTCACCCTGAGGAGCCTCCGGTTAAATATTAATCAAAAGTTGCAAAAACTGTTCCATGGAAAGCCAAATGATCTTTTCAAATTCATGAGAATGACTTCGTGCAGAATGGGGCTCCAAAAGGATTATTTCTCTTAGATTACTGTTGCATTGTTCTTCTTCTTTGCTTTGCGATTGCCCGATATGAAAACGACAACTCTTACTAGCTATGAGTATAATATTCAGAACCACTAGGTCGTTGCCACCGCTGGTGGACTGTTTGAGTCCCAGCGGGTATTCATAAACCTAGTACTTGTTATATCGGTACCAGCTGTTCATCTAATACTACAGTAATATTTGGCACTGAAAACACAATTTAAATTTGAAAATGTTCTAAAGCTAAGATAGGCATTTTATACAGTGGTTACTCTTAGTCGGATTTCGGCTATACTTTTTAGAGATATTTGGCCTTGTATGATACCACTTAATCTTTATAAAATACACATACTTTTTTTCAAATTAGAGCTCAACTGATGAAGTCTAATTGACAGAAACGATATCGTCCTGAGCATTGTAACTTTGGTATTATGTTTATAATATTGATATTACCAAAATAAAAAGATTCGTCTTATTCAACATTACCCATAGTTCTAACTCGATAAAATAGCTCGTACAATATTTCTGCGTGTGTGTGTTGTATATACGAAATAAGGGTGTTTATTTTATTTTACGAAGAATGTATTTTACAACGTTACACCCTGATCGAATAAGGTTAGCAAGTATTTCTCTTTTGTACGTCGCCGTGTTTGCAGGTACTACGAGTGGAAAATTAAAAAAAAAAAAAAAAAAAAAAAAAAAAACGTTATATTAATGGCGCCATTAGATTTGATTTGATTTGTTTTATAGGTATTTACCCCAAACTTAACATTTCTTTTACTTATATGGCGGTGTTTACTTTTAATAGTTGTTTGGAGACACCGTATATCTAGTACCTGGCAAAAAAATCAACGGCCTTCAGCAAGTTAATTGACATTTTTGTCACAAAAGCCAGTTATGGTTTCATAAGAGCTGCGACCTAAGAAACTAAAGGCCATAGGCATATATATCTAATGGTTTGATTTGGAAGTGACTTCACCTTTACCAAATGCGTCACGCACAAAAAAAAAAAAAAAAAAAAAAAAAAAAAGCAGTGCGCACGTAGGGTCAGCGTTGTGCAGCTGAAAAATGAGTCAATGAGTGCCTAGCCATTCCATTGGAGGGACCCGTGTGTGTGTGTGTGTGTGTGTGTGTGTGTGTGTGTGTGTGTGTGTGTGTGTGTGTGTGTGTGTGTGTGTGTGTGTGTGTGTGTGTGCGTGTGTGTATGTACGTGTGTGTGTGTATGTGCGTGTGTGTGTGTGCGTGAGTGTATGTATGTCTGTTTGCTATTGTGTATGTGGGTATATGTGTGTGTTTATGTGTGTATGTGTGTGTGTGTGTGTGTGTGTGTGTGTGTGTGTGTGTGCGTGTGTGTGTGTGTGTGTGTGTGTGTGTGTGTGTGTGTGTGTGTGTGTGTGTGTGTGTGTGTGTGTGTGTGTGTGTGTGTGTGTGTTTGGTTAGTATTGTGTATGTGAGTATATGTATGTTCGTGTGTGTTTTATGGTTTCGATGATAAATATAATTCAGATGGTATAGATGATATCCAGGTACATGTCAAACTATAAATAGTGAAGGTATGTCGTTAGTTGTATATTAACACTTGGTCGTCAATCAGGTGCATGTTTAAACTTCCTGAGTGTAGTCAAATGCGACAGATTTGTACAGATCTATGTTTGTTTTTGCATGCATACAAAATGGTAGTATTACGTCTTGTCGTGTTTTGGAGTCACATTATATTATCGATTTCTTTAGGTAAGTCGTAAATACATTTGTGATAAATATTCGAATATCAAACATGAACCTACTACTAAATTGGCATTGTATTTGTATTTGTTTTTGTTGTCCTTTAGTTTATACATATCGCAAAGCCTGACAATCAGAAAACATTAAGATGACATTAATCTACAGGTTTCGTATGCTGGGGATTAAAGTCATACAGTACTTAGAGGATACGCACTTCTAATACATCGATAAATAAAGTTTAAAACAACGTCCGATTTATTATATCCATTGAAACATAACATTGAATGTATATAATAAATCAAGAAATTGTTTTAAACTTCCTTACACTCTAATACATAATGATATATCGGTGTTACGGACCAGTAACTACAGTGAATGGCTAGATATGTTGTCCATTCATCATATTGATATTGGCAGCTACGAAAACGGTGGTGTAAATAGAAATCATTGTATATCCCTGATATCAACATGAAGGTAAATCAATTTACGTTCAACTCTTAAGAATACGTATATTTTCTAGTTTGTGGAAAAAACGAACATGATATAAAACGTTTTAGATACCAAAGTAATATTTTTTTAGTATGTCCAGGGCACAGATACAAATCCGGCAAAAATGAACAGACACTGACCTCTGGGAACCAAGGGGCTGATCAGGTGCCACGGATGAGTAAGCACCCTCTGTCGACAAGTCACCAGCGCTTTGAGTCTATAGTCAAGTCCAAATGAAACACGTGAGGAACAAATCATCACCACTATTGGTACAGACGTCTTAAGAACCGCCAACAAAAAGGCAACTCAACATTTCAGCCAGTGAATCAGTAATCGCAAACAAGACTATTATACCGACCGGACAATTTGTAGAATGTTGACATCAAAAGCGGTTTTTTATATCCATGTGTCAATAATTTGTCTTGGAGTACTTTATATCTGTATACGAAATGTTATTATGTTGAAAATGCACTGACATATCGTATCATTTGTAAAGTACAAACTCCATATGTGGGTGACTGTGGGATATCAGGACTAAAACGTAGGACATTTACGGTGGAAAAGTCGAAATCGTCGCCTTTCTCATATAGCTCAGTTGCCAATTCCCCGTCTGTGTCTAAAATAAATCAAATTACTAAGTACGAAACTTTTGTGCTTGATTCTATTGTGTCTTGATTTTAGTTCGCTGGGATTTTTCACATTTACATATGTATGCAAATTGTCATTATTAATTGACAAAACGTCGTCTATATATATATATATATATATATATATATATATAAATATATATATATTATATAATATATATATATATATATATATATATATATATATATATATATATATATATATATATATATATATATATATATATATATATATATATATATATATATATGTATATATATATATATATGGAATTAATACAGACCGCTAGCTCTCTCGTTTTTTTTTTTTTTTGATTCAGCAGTTTCTGAATGAATATTGGAAAGGTCGACCAATAAAGGAGCACAATTGGTTCCAGTAGGAATTTTAATAGTTTGTTGGAACACCACGTCTCCTAGCATTATAAATACATTGTCTATAAGCATGTTTTCTTTTTAATATCAGTGAATGTATGGTGTTGAATAAACTAATATTATGAAAATCAATCAATAGATCTTTAAATTTCGGGTACAACGCTTTGTGAAAAACAGTTGTCTATTGTGCTAAAGAGTCGCTCGTTTGATTTTAAGTGGAAAGTGGAAGTCGTATGTTTTGATACTGTGATTTTGAGGAAAATTGCGTGCCTTCAAGTTCTTTAGAATTTCAAAGTATCGACATCTGATTTACACCCCTATTGGAAAAAACAAGTGTATAGAGAAGTCATAAGTTTGATACTGTAAATTCGAGAAACAATTGTGTGCTTTCAAATTTTCTAAAAACTGTTTAGAATTTTTAAGGATCCACGTCTGATTTACACCGCTTCTGGAATAAGCGACTGAACAATATTGTTGAAGATTCTCCTTTACGGCTGTCAATATCTTGGTGAAGAGTAAGATGAAGGTTTGGCAGAACATTTGCTGGATCCTGCTATGTACCTCTTCAGTTCAGGTATCCAACATAGATATGGTAGCTCAAAAGCATTATTGGCTGTGAGTATATCAAAAGAGCGTAATACGGACACGTGATTGTGAAGGATCTCACCCTTTGAAAATAAGCTACGTGTTTATGTAGGATTAGCAAAATACGAATTAAACCTGACTTCTTCAAGTAAACGATTATAGTAATGAGCTTTGCAGCAAAAAAACTATATTACTTCAAGCTTTGTCTGCTGGGACCAGAATACATTGGTCATGTAATCTATCCTGTTCTGTTGCTACTGCTGGACCACTAAATGTAGAGGGAGAACGTGTTTTCGGATTCCTTTAAAGTTTTCGAATACGAAATTGTATCAACCGTTGTCGACTTTTAGCCACTCAGACAAAGTATCTGGTTCCAAGTATTCATGTTTGGTCCATCCTCTCGTATAATCATCGTCAGAATTCATAACTAAACTGAAAATCTGAAGGTCAATTAATTGAATGGGCTTTGCGGTATTTTGGACCTCTTGAAATAACATTTCTGAGTTGTTGTTTTTTTTTTTTTTCATTTTCAACAATAGAAACGTCGTCGGTGGTGACATGCCCGATAGGATTATATCTGAAGGGAGATGATGCACATAAATATGTGACGGTTATGTATAGAAAACGGTTTAGATTGTTTTTGGAGTCGAAATATAAACTTATTTCAGTAAATTCGTATATTAGATGTATTGGTTCAGTCAGCGATGTATAAAGCCCTTATATATCGCTGGGTCGATTAAGTCTAATATTTGTATTTACGATATTTACTCAGGTTAATACTACATGTTGATCTACCAAATATAAATAAAGTTGCGGTTGCTAATTGTCCAAGATAAAAAAAATTCTCGACTCAGAGTTTCATTTAAAGCTGTTTCATTTTGTACCGTCATGATTTATTTAACAAGTTCAGTATTCTGCAGTAGCTTTTAGGTTATAATATTTCAGAGTTTGGTTTGAATTTAAGTATATATATATATATATATAATATATATATATATATATATATATATATATATATATATATATATATATATATATATATATATATATATATATATATATATGGTCTATAAAGACAATACACATATAAAGATATTTGCGGAAAACTATAACAAATAAAGTAAAAAAAATGTCGATATGTAGAGGCGTGGAATTCAAACTTTTAGATATAATTTATATTTATTTACTTTCATTTCGAATATGTTAAGTAGAAGTAGTCTGAATCCCATGGCTATGTTGTCGAAATAACAAACCGTTTCAGTACTTTCAGTACTTTAAGTCATTACCTGTTTCGAACATCGTTAATCTAACTATTTTCTGATATATCGATCACTAAACGCCAAACATACTGTTGTATCGCGCGTCTAATGTTCTACGTTGTGTTAATAAATGCGTTTAGAAATTGCCATTCTATCCCATTTCGTTGTTGTTTTCGATGTTTTGCAAGTCTTTAAAATGAAACACAGGTAACATGCATCCACATCTCTTTATTTCATATGACATATTTTGTTTCAGACAATATTGCATTTAACAAGTCAGCTACACAAAGTTCTAACCTATACAATCACAAATGGTTAGCTGGGGCAGCTGTTGATGGAAACGGAAATCAAGTACCGACCGGAAACTCGTGTGCTTGCACTGCTCTTTATAAAAAAATAGTATGGTGGAAAGTTGATTTAGGAAATGTGTATGCCATGTCTGAAGTTAAAATATTTTACAGTAATGAAGGTCTGTACTCTGTGAACACATACACACTTTTAAAAGTACTAAGATGACTTGAACACGATTTGTCACTATAAACCTATTGGTACTCATGTATTTGATATTGTTATCGACAAAACATGAAATTTTATCTAAATGGTAATATAGAAATATTTCCCTAAGGGATATAACTTATCTGTTTTACGACATGCCCTAAATTAAAGTTATACAATATTGCAAAAAATGACGGTTTTTATTATAATTTATTTCAAACATCAGAATAGATCGTGCACTAAATTCTACAATAGCTTACATTGGATCTTAAAGTGACATGGACTAACAATTTCAATAATGTATATCCAGTATAACATATTATTGTAGATCTAATTTTTACTCATTGCATGCTATATGTTCTACCTGACTACACATTATTTCATTTTCAGGAAACTCATACAGACTATCTGGCTTCAAGTTGTACATGACTTTACAGGATAACTTTATATCCAGTAGTCCAGTTTATGTCCATAACAATGGTGTGCATTACGGAAGAAATGATCTGACCAATTTTACAGCAAAAGTGGCAACATATGGACAATATTTGGCAATATACAAAGATCGATCTCAATCATGTGTACCACCAGAACCAATAAATCCAAACCATTGTGCTCTCTTTGAACTTTGTGAAGTGGAAGTTCTCGGTAGGGAAACTGTAAAGCGTTTGTATATGTATCTTAAATAAAATACATGTATAAGTACTACATATTGAGTGATCAGATATTTCCCCAGTGATATTATTTAATTGACCCATATAAGATAATTTGTTATTCAAACATCATTTACTAGACAAAAAACGCAATGTTTTTTTATAACACTGCAATTTATGTTAACTGACTTTGTACACCTTTTAAAAGTGTTCTAAAATGAATATTAAAATAGATCAAACGATCATGCTGAGATATACAAATTAGGTTTTACATTAAAGAAATGTTATTTATGGCAAGGTTGTATCTTATAATCGAAGATACACCAATAAGTAATTGCAATAGCAAGGCTTTAGTAATAACAGATTGTTTATGGTCAAATAACTTGGTCACGGAATCAAGACATCAGCATTGTGACAAACAAAATGTGATGCAATTTCACAGAAAAAACGTTTATATGCTTGATAGGTTTTAGCAACAACAACAATAATAATTATCCATTGAAACGAGATTTGCAATTTATAACGTTCTAAGTACGTAGGTTAACCGATGTTTTTTCAACACGTTAATAAAATTAAAAAACATAAATAACACACATACACACACACACACACACACACACACACACACACACACACGCACACGCACGCACGCACGCGCGCACGTGCGGCCGTGTTCCGTAAACTTCGTTAACTGCTATTTAATTAATATAAGAGTCGATAGGGATATTTCATATATATATATATATATATATATATATATATAATATATATATATATATATATATATATATATATATATATATATATATATATCTATATATATATATATATATATATATATATATATATATATATATATATATATATATATATATAATATATATATCTTAACAAAGAAAGCAAATATTTGTATTTGTCAGGTTGTCCTAAGAAAAAATACGGTACAGACTGTCAAAATGATTGTCCGGATAACTGTCGTTATGATGTGTGTGCTGTCAGTGATGGGAAATGTTATGTATGTAAATCTGGGTACACTGGTGATATGTGCGATAAACGTAAGATGAATAAATATGCCACGCTCATATCAATTTCATTTTTTTTTCAATATTTTAAACATTATTTTTTGTCTAACAAACAGGATGCTTTTTATCATCGTAATGTTCATAACTACACTTGGGGGATAACACTTGCAGAACAACGTTTTCCATATCGTCATGTTTAGCTGAAATTGCTATACAAAAGTATCTTGATGATCGATTTTCATAAAAAAAAATAGTTGTTCGGGGAATAAATATGACACAATCACGTGGTCACAAAATAAAACCTTGTAATTAGTCAGACATTGATATTTTCGGATTTCTATGAAAACAAGGGCATTTCGAGATATTTTGGCGTTACGAATTCAATAGCAGATGTTTTGAAGTTTACATTTTGCTTAAATTGATATGCATATGTATTTTGAAATTATAAATTCAAATGTAAATGTTACAGAAGCATGGCTGCCATGGAAACAAAATAAAACCCCGTGATTGTTCAAGATTACAATTTAGTTAGATGTTTATAAGGAAAACGGCATTCCAGGTATTTTAGCATTACAGATTCAAAGAAAGATTTGATGCGCATTTGAAAGTTGTTGGGTCTGTGGGAAAAATATTGTGTCATAATTTCAATTTAGTTGGTTGAAAAATTACCTGGGGTAACTGAAGATGTGAATAGTTGAAGGTTAAATTTACTGTGAAAACACCAAAAATTTACCCATCAACCAATATTTTCTGAACTCTATTTCAAGATGACATGGTTAGGAATGACGCAATCGAATTAAAACTCGATTCAGATCAAGTGGCAAAGGGATATAAACATTCTTCACATTTTAAACAACACTGAGCAAACCAAATCCGAAAATGCAGAATTATTTCTATAACCCTGGAAAGGTTCGATTCGCCAAATTCCTTTCGGTATTTTACTGAATTACGTTTTCCTTTGTTTTTTTTTTTTTTTAATAGCATCTCTTTATCATTAATTAATGCATTTTCTATTTTCAAACATTACACACATTCGGTATGCTATACGCATGTCTTCAAAGCGAATTTCGTTCGATCCTCTATGCGATATCATAAACGTTTATTAGATTGATAATTACCTCTTATGCATTTTCCAAACATGGATTGTTGCAACAGTACCTGAAATGGACGTTTCTCAATGATTATTTGTGAATAATATTTCACTTACAGCTTGGTTGTAGTAGATAACACCGCACATATTTAAATTAAATACCATTGATACAAGTGTCATGCTAGTAATAAGTACAGTGCACTTTGTTATATTAAACGAATTCCCACTTCACTGATTATTTTTTTTAAACATTTTGTTCGTAATAAGTTAGTTCTCGTGCAGATTAAGTGCAATGGGTGTATTTATTTTAATAGAACTACACCGACAAAGGTTATTTTAAATAAACGATCGCTTTGGGCATTATAACTTTGGTATTATGTTTTAAATATTTTGAACCCAGAATGTGTTTTGGATGAGCGCTGACGTGCTACTGTTACATCAACATGTTATGAAAACTACTGATTAATAACTGACATGATTGCGTAATTTACCTTTGATGTTTTCTTTTTTTCTAAATTTTGGTATTTTGACTTGGGATGTAGGTATGAACCTTAGATAGTTGATTGGAATGTAGCGCATATTAAGGGAGATAACACATACTTATACTCCGCTAAACAAAAAAGTAAATAATAATGCAACATTTTTTAATTCCAAAATAAAGATAAAAAGTATCGCTAGTCATTGTGATTGATACAAAATATATAAGCCACGGGTATTAAGACTTTTAAAGAATATCATGACCTGTCAAGGCTTTGAATAGGCTACAACATAACTTGGATCAGTGAACAGTTAATAACAAGAGGCGAATGCTCATGTAGCTGGGTGGACAACAGAGGCATGTCTTTCGGTCTAGTACGTTGAAGATAGGATATCAAACTGATGAAATAATCTAAATTTAAGTGATGAATAAACCAAAGTTGAGGAATGACAAAATACATGAAAATCTTTTAGATCTCTTAGATCTTTGAAATCAGAGTGATACAGGCATTGGTATTAATGCGACGAGCTACTAGAAATGTCTATTTACACGCACTGAAGATTAGGTTGTCTTGTATTCCCTCCGATACTATTAGAATTTGATGATGTAAAATAAACTTTCAAATGAAATTTATTATCTAAACCCTCAATATTAAGTTTACCATTATCATTCCCAATAAGTACGCAATGATTTGGAAAATAACATAATTAAATGTATAGTCAAATGTGCTATTAGGATTTGTGCCTGTGTATTTTTGTGTGCGCTTGCTTGTGTATGTTTGTTTGTGTAAATGTATCCCTACGTGCTTTTTTTTTCCTTTTTTGCATAATTTTTGAATTCTTCATAACTGTAAATCATTCATTTCGACTAATTTTGAACAGCATGTGGTGCCGGTACATATGGCTTTGGATGTTCGCAAGCTTGCAGTGGCAACTGTAAAGATGGTGCAACTTGTGACGTCAGAGATGGAACGTGTTCCACTGGATGTGCTGATGGATACAAGGGAAATCACTGTAACGAAAGTACGATATACTAATAAACTCTCAATGATGTTTGTTTTTTTTCTAAGTATGTAACAGTTTACTTAAAAAACATATTTACATATTTATATATTCAACATGAAGATGACAGGTTCAGGTTCTTCTTAAAAAGAAATGATTTGTTGTTTTATAGTTTCACATTTCATATCTATATAGGTATAACAACAGGGCAGGTAAGACTGTTTTATCAATGCCAACCTAGATAAAATCTAAAGGTATTTTTGCACATTTTAAAATGTGATCTTGACAGTTTATGGATGTTTTACTAGATACATTCACGTAGACCAGTTCTGACATTTAACAAACGACTTAGGTGTAATCACTGCCTCTAGATACTCATTGTGATCTGATCTGATTTTGTCGTAAGTCATAAGTCCTTATAATTTGTACTCCACTCGTGATTGTAGTAAAATCTCGACCAAGGATACAATGTGCAAACTTGGTGAATATTGGACAAAAATGGACCTCCAGAGGTGGGATCATGTTTTTTGCAGAATACAAAAACCTCAGATACCAAAGCATAAATCAATAGAATGTACAGGACATAGATACAAATCCGGTAAAATTGGACAAACACGGACCTCTAAAACCAAGAGGTGGGAGTCAGGAGCCATGGAGGTGCAAGCATCCCCTGTCGACCGGTCACAACCGCCGTGCGTCCACAGTCAAGTCCAATGAAACACGTGAAGAGTGTACCGTCGTCCGGATGGTAGAGACGTCTCAATAACCGCCAACGAAAAGGCAACTCAATATTTCACCCAGTGAACCAGGGTAGTCGCAAACAAGACTATTATATCGACCGTAAAACTTACGGAACGTTGATATTAAACGCGGTTTTCGGTATGTTTTCGGTGTGTCAATAATTTGTCAGTTAGTAGCTTGCCTCTGTATATGAAATCTTCATAGGTTGTGCACGTCCTGGTATATCGGATCTTTTGTGAAATATAAACCCCATATGCGGGTGACTGAGGAATATTATTACCTAATTTTGGAAAATTTACGATGGGAAAGCCGAAAAAATCCCGTTTATCGTATAGCTTCGTTGCTAATTTCCTGTCTGTGTTGATATTAAATAAAATGTCTAAGTATGAAGCGTGTGTGCTTGATTCTGTTGTGTCTTTAATTTTTAGTTCGCTGGGATATATCGCATTGACAAATGCATGAAAACTGTCATTATTAATTGACAAATATCTAAATGTCAAATTAAAGAACACTGCTAACTTTTACTTCTTTTGATTCAGCCGTTTCTGTATGAAGTATTTTTCGTATGAATAAAGGAACAGGTCGGCCAATAAAGGAACACAATTGGTTCTCATGGGAATACCGACAGATTGTTGAAAGACCACGTCTCCGAACATTACGAATATATTGTCAATTAGAAATTCCAGCATGTTTTTTTTATATAAACTTCAGTACATCTATGTGTAGAATCAGGGTGGTGTTTGAAGAAATAGGTATCTTGATAGCCAATCACTAGATATTTAAATTTTCTGGTACTATCTTTTGTGAAAAAGAAGTTGTCTATGTTGCTGAAAAGTTTTCTTTTACTGTTTTTGTTTTATATGGAATATTCGTGTAAAGAGTAGAGACGTCATAAGAATCAAAATGTATATTTACCACCTAATTTATAGATATTTTTAAAAACGTACATATAAAAAAACAAGAGTTGCGGCAAATATGTACGCTTACGATATATGCATGTTTATCAATTTTAATTAATTATTTCGCATCATTAGTAAGTACGTTTCTTTTATTTTCGTAACGTACAACTCTGTCAGATCTCTTGATATTTATAAATTTTGCAAAGGATTACCCAACTGATCTTGCAGCTTGCAGTCCAGGAACATTTGGGACAGCATGCTCATCCACGTGTGGGTCTTGTAGAGATGATATTACCTGCAATTATATAAACGGGTCATGCCCAACCGGATGTGGGCTAGGAGTAATGGGGCAATATTGCAAAACAGGTTTTGTTTTCTTTTTATTACTTCAATATTACTTTTTTGTACAATTAAAAATATATCATCATACAGAATAGCATATATGGTATTGCTAACAGTATTTACTCATTATTAATATCTTTCATTTATGTAAAATGGCGGTTTTTCAATGTCACTCAGTACCATGTGATGTTAATACTACTACTACTACTACTATTACTAGTACTACTGTTACGACCAATTATACTACTACTACTACTACTACTACTACTACTACTACTACTACTACTACTACTACTACTACTACTACTACTACTACTACTACTACTACTACTACTACTACTACTACTACTACTACTACTACTACTACTAATACTATTACAACTACTACTACTACTTCAACTACTACTACTACTACTACTACTACTACTACTACTACTACTACTACTACTACTACTACTACTACTACTACTACTACACTACTACTACTACTACTACTACTACTACTACTACTACTACTACTACTACTACTACTACTACTACTACTACTACTACTGCTGTTACTACATTGTTGCTGCTACTACTATTACTATAACTACTACTACTACTATTACTACTACTACCACTACTACTACTCCTCCTCCTCGTCCTCCTCCTCCTCCTCCTCCTCCTCCTCCTACTACTACTACTTCTACTGCTACTACTACTACTACTACTACTACTACTACTACTACTACTACTACTACTACTACTACTACTACTACTACTACTACTACTACTACTACTACTACTACTTTTATCTTGCATTTATGTAAAATGGCGGTTTTTCAATGTCACTCTGTACCATGTGATGTTAATACTACTACTACTACTACTACTAGTACTACTGTTACGACCAATTATACAACTACTACTACTACTACTACTACTACTACTACTACTACTACTACTACTACTACTACTACTACTACTACTACTACTACTACTACTACTACTACTACTACTACTATTACTACTACGATTATGTTTGTTTGTGTGTTTGTTTATTGCTGTTTGACATCCCATTCAGGAATCTTTCACTTATATGGAAAAATCACCAAATGCCGCTGAAGGGCTTAACATTTTGGATCATGCTCGGCACTTACGGTCATTGAGCAGTGAGGGTTTTTTAATGTACACCTACTGCGATACGGGAGTTTTACGGTCTCATTCGAAGTTAATCCCAAGTTCTTCTAATAAACAATTAGAGTAATGTGCCTTACAGATAGAAACTAAATTATTTGATGTTTGCCTGCTGGTACAAGTACATATTGGTCATGTAATTTATCCAGTTCAGGTACTACTTCTGGGTCACTGAATGCAGAAAATATCTCAATAACGCGTTTCCTTAGTTCCTTTAAGTTTTCGAATACGAGGTTCTATCAACCATATTATAGATTATAGCAATCCAGACAAAATGTCTCGCTCTTTGTCTTCATGTTTGGCCCACCGTCAAGAAAGTGCATTCAAGATGACAGACGACGAGAGTGGAAACAAACGTTTTCGTCCAACCGGTACTGACGGTGATGGTGTCCAAACATTATTGGAAAAGTAGGACTCTAAAATATTACAAATGTTTCTGGGGCGTGATCCAAAGTCAATTGTGAAGGAAAAGATTAGAAGTAATAGTGTCCTGGACCCAGAACCTGATCCATCAGAAACGTTTGTGTGTAAATACCAAGTGCTTTATGCGATTACGACGACGACACAGACTAAAAGATTGTCCGGGTCTGGTTATTTTGAATTGAGTGCAATACAACTATGGACACCGGACATCCTTTTTTGTTCTGAATTCAGAGTTGTCCGTATACACTTTGATTTCATTTGCCATCACTGTTATTAACGTTTTTCTTTCTCTTTATTTTTACTTTAATTAATTACTTATAATTTGTAATTCATATAAATAATGCTTTTTGATAACAACTATATTAGTGAAAGTGATATAAGCTGTCACAATGATGATTTGTCCTGTGACATACAAACGAGAATATGATAAAATGGGTGTTCAAATACATTATGAACCACATGAAACGTTGTAAACGGTTTTATTTTCGAAGTTATTTGTTTTATTAGAATTTAAGTTTTCCCGTATCTTAAAAAAATCTACTGTACTTCTGTATTCAATGACATTTCAGGTAAACTCTTCCGCCATATCAAATGTACTTCGTAATTCGGTCAAGGGGATTTCCGTCCTTTACGCCCTTGGTCTATCAGCACACACACACACACACACACACACACACACACACACACACACACACACACACACACACACACACACACACACACACACACACACACACACACACACACACACACACACACACACACCCACATATACAGATATATATATATATATATATATATATATTATATATATATATATATATATATATATATAGATATATATATATATATATATATATATATATATATATATATATATATATATATATTATATATATATATATATATATATATATTATAATATATATATATATATATATATATATAGTATAATAATTTAATTGTTATTTTAATAACAACTCTCACTTTTATGAACAGCTTGCATTCCTGGCAAATATGGCTACAACTGCAATGAAAGCTGTAGTGGAAACTGTCTGAACAGTTTGACATGTAATGTACAAATAGGACATTGTGATAAAGGCTGTGCTGCTGGATGGAAGGGAGACAAATGCGATGAAGGTACAATATCACCAAGACAGATGACGTTTTTTAATCTGTAAACGATAAAACATTCCAGAGACTGTTGAATAAAATAGATAATATACCAAGTAATAGTACCCGATATCTACACATACATTTAAATTTTGTTACGTGCATGTATGAATGTGTGTACGCTTTTATGAACATTATCCAAATCATAGATTTACAAAAGACTAAAAAAAAAAACTCAAGACGATCGATTCTGTTAATAAGAAGTCATCGGTCGAACTCGAATTTTGATATAAGAATAGTTTCAAAAGAAAAAATGGCATTATACAAGACGGGTTTATATATTTAAATTATACAAAGAAATAATTACTACCATTACTACTACTAATAGAAATTATACACAATTTTGATGTTCCACAAACCACTTTTACTAACAACACACCATTATCAATATCCTATGGATATACACATTTCAGATGCCAAAGTCTAAATCTTTAGGATGTCCAGGTTGCATATACAAATCTGGTTAATATTGTACGAACACGGACATCTGGGCTTCGAACAAAAATTTCAATTTGTATTATTTATGAAAAAGAACTCGGAGTGTGTCTCAATTTGTCATGGTTTGCATGTCATATAACATTTTTGTAAGATAGTATCCATACATTTCGTAATTTGCACAACTTTTGTTCATCGTTCGATCACGAATCTGTGATAACTGTCCTTGTAAAGCCAAATTTAATTCCGAAGCCTCACATTATTACTAAATAATTCCATCAACTTTTGAATTAATGTATTGAAAATTTACAGTATCTATCAGTATTGGTTTAGTGTGAATTTAAATAATTTAATCCAAAGCAATGGAAGCTGGACATGTTATTACATTTTAAATTCTATAGATGTTATATAGCAAATGAAATGTGCCTTTTTTAACAGTCTGTAACAACGGGACTTACGGGCGGAACTGCCTTAAAAACTGTACAGGGAATTGCGCAAATGAGACAGCTTGTAACAAGCTAGATGGTACCTGCCAATATGGATGTAAAAATGGTTGGAAAGGAAACATCTGTAATGAAGGTATGTGTATTGCTACCAGTACGTATTTAAAATATCTGAAATTGTATTTTAACTACAAATCAGCGCAATGGAAACATCATAAAATTGCAATGATTCAATAACTTTTTCCGGTTGAACATTACTGTTTAGTATGAATGGAATGACCATGTTGATATTCTATAATAGCATAACCTTCAAATGTAGTGATGCGACATAAAACTCTCCATCACTATTAGTTTTATAGTTATCCCTGTTTAATTCGGTATCTTGCTGACACGAACTGTGAAGACAATAAACACAAGGTCTAATCTATGATGACAATAAAAGATGTCAGTCTTGAGATGGAAAAGCTATATATATATCTAAGAGTCTTCATCAATTGCAAATTATGTATTAATCGTCTGTCGAAAACGTGGCCTATGTACATTGTACTTAGGTAGATATTATAAATAAAACCAGATACTTCTCATACAGGATGTTTATAGTTTGCTCATCGGAGTGATAAGTTATTTATTATGTAATATGTTAACCATTTTTGCAGTTCAAAAGTATCAAAATTCCTAAACACGTTTTTGATGCGACACAGTTTCAGAGTGTTGCACAGCTACAGGTACATTTTATACCATACAAAAGACGTCGTAATAAAACATGAATCTATATTTTATACACCAGAAATTGGTTTTTCATATTTCATATATTGTATCTGTTGTCTATATACATGTACATCGAAATAAGAAAGAGGCTATGATGAACTATTGTTTTATTACATCAAGATTAAAATGCCCTAGCATATTCAAACTTGAACTTGAATCTTATATAATACAATAAGTTGTATTCCCCATTCCTGTTTTACTGCATACATGTTGCAGGATCAACTAACTAATATCAAGCACGTTAATTTTAAGCCGAAATGTAATTAATCTCTAAATCATAATTGAATTGATTTCGATAGAATGCAAAAGGGGTGAGTACGGACCCAACTGTTCCCTGGTATGTGGTAAATGCAACAACCGTATGACATGTGACCGACAAGAAGGGATTTGCCCACAAGGATGTGCTGATGGATACAAAGGCATTACCTGTAAACAGAGTAGGTAACATTCTATTTGCCCATACTTCCTATACTTTGATTTTTTCTCTCTCCTAAAGCTAAGATAGCCATATTTTTACATTGGACACTCTTAGACGGATTTTAGCTAAACGTTTAGATATATTATTTGGCCCCGTATTATACCACTTTCTCTTTACAAAAACTAGTCAAAATTGTAGCTCAGATCAAGAATTCTAATTGACAGAACCGATCGCCTTGATCATTATAATTTTAATATTACGTTTATATATATATATATATATATATATATATATATATATATATATGTATATATATATATATATATTATATATATATATATATATATATATATATATATATATATATATATATATATATATATATATATATATATATATATATATATATATATATATATATATATATATATATATATATTATATATATATATATATATATATATATATATATATATATATATTATTGGAAGTCCAAGCGTAAAACTATTAGATATATAATACGGAATTCCACACCACAAAAACAGTTTTAAAGTTTATTATATTACATTTCAAATATTCCTCGCCGAGTGTAATATTCGAATAGTCATTCGTTTGATATATTGGAATGAATTTGAAATCCCCTTTACTACACTGAAATATGTGTTTAGAAACGAATAAATCACAATTATGCCGTAAGTTTATATTGTTTTTGTGGTTTTTTTGTTTTGTTTATAGCTACTCCTTCCAACTTTCTCATAAGATGTCTTATATAACGTTTTTAGAATTGCAATTTAATATTCGTTTGATATAAACTAATGAACATATATATTTTTTTTAATTTGAATGTCTGTCCTCCAATAATGATGTCACATATTTTTTCACCTTTTATGTTTGCAATTGATTACCCCCCATCTTTGAATCCTCATTACTTGTAAAGTGGGTACGAGTCAGTAACTGTGGGATATGTTTAGGCTCTTGTTTACCTTTTATAATTTTTGTTTCATTTAAAATTGTTCTTAGTTATTCATCTACTCGTAAACTATCTAAGCCTTTATATACTTTGTTCAATATTTCCGGATTGCATTTATTAACAGTTGTTACAAACGCTAAAGATTAGTGATTGATCTTTGATTTTGTTTGTCTCAGCACTGAGAAAGGAATGAATTCAGCTAGATCTTCCCCTTTGTTTATTAGAGTCAAAGGATATTCTCGTTCTTTTAAGGCGTATCTTAATTCATCCAAGTGTTTATTTTTCCTTAGGGCTAATGGTACAATGATAATATATAAGCATCGCGCTAATGTGCATGGAATAGAATTACTGCAAAGTTTTGGGTGTTGATTTTTAAAATGGAGATATTATTGAGTAATTGTAGGCTTTCTGTAAATATCTGTGATTAATTTGTTGCCTTCTTGTATAATCATGATTTCTAGACATGCTATTTTATGACAATGTTTTTCTATAGTAAAAGTTATATTCTGATGATAGTTTTGCAATATGCCATACAGATTACCATTTACGTATATACAAAAATGAATGTTTTAATAACGGTGAGTAGTGAGCATGATAACTCAATCTCAGACAAAGGGGTGAATTGTGTAAACGACAGTGGATCGATGGACGACGCAAGTAGCGTTTAGAAATACACGTGCATATATGTATAAAGCACAGACATAACTACAACACTGACCATTTACTAAGGACCATGGATAAAAAATTACTATCTGGGCAGATAAACCGTAAATAAAACACAAATACAGAAATAGCAAAAATTCCTGAAATCTCAATATGCCCCTGCTGGGATTCGTACTGTCGAAGTATGGCACCAATTGCCGGGCCCCCATGCTCGACGATCTATAACTAATCAATTCGTCATCTATGCATTCAAAAAAATGAATACGGTTATAGAAATAGAGGTGATAGGTGTTTAATACTAATGTAAATAACAATGGATATATATATATATATATAAATATATAATATATATATATATATATATATATATATATATATATATATATATATATATATATATATATATATATATATATATATATATATATATATATATATATATATATATATATATATATATATATATATATATGACGCACGGATATAGATAAATATAGAAAAAAAAAACTAAAAGCATTACTGACAGTGGGTTTTGGCGTCTTTTATGGTCGTTGGTGTACAATCCCTGTCCTTACCAATGACAAACATGGTATAATCATCAGTTTTAAGTTGAGGTATTAACCACGGACACTTTGTATGTGTTCATAATCATGTATATCATCAATTCAGATGTGAAATGTGTGCATTTAACCTATCAAAAATGTATACAATGACCTACTTCAATTTATTTACAGAATGTGATCCGGGCATGTATGGCACAAACTGTTCTTTGGTATGCAGTTCTTGTAATACCACTTGTAATCACGTGACTGGTGAATGCGGAGGTAAGTAACACTGCAATTCCTGAATCTGTTAGATATTTTGTATGTTATGAATATTACGCCGGCCTAAATAACATATTATTGGTCTAAAACAATATTTAGCTCAAATAACAATATGTAAACAAAATTGCCGGCGTTAAAAAGCGAAGATATATACCGGAAATATACCTGCATTAACTTCAAACTCTTATTTATCGACGTTAGCATGCGTTTTAGCCCCTTTTCTTTAACAAAAAACTGAATAAATACATTTGCAATGAAATAAATATATATGTATATCAAATTTTAAAAACAAGATATAGAAATTGAAGTCCGTACACTTCTTATCAGATAGAGCTTTTGTGATTTTATTATAATTAATTCAAACCGATTTACATATAGTCTTTCTATCAATTCATATAAAGAATATTGTTCAACCATGACGATATGAGTATTTTCATTTACATTTGTATTGTAATATATGTTTTAAGATTTAACCGCAGTATACAAACTGAAAGTTCATAACACAAACTAAATGTCATTTAATATCTATTTTAGATTTACATGTGTTTGTTGAAAATCAACAACAATCTTATTCAACAACGGCGATAGCAGCGGGTGTTGGTGCTACAGTTGTGGTGATAATTGCAGTCATAGTCGTCGTAGTGCTTGTTGTCAGGTAGGTGCTTGAATCTACATCACCAGTAAGATGTAACAGTAACAGTTACGTCGACATAACGAAACGTCCTTGGTATTTTTTTTTTTTTTTTTTTCATTTTGTACGTACATACATAGATTTTCTGTTGAGAACACAAAGAAAAAAAGTAATAATGTGGAAAACATCGATCTAATAATATCATATAATTCCACCGCAAATTATAAACATAAGTTTCAATTGAGTATCCCGACATAATCTTTATTTAAGGGTAAGAAGGACACCTGTTCACGTGACCAGAATGTCAATATAATAATATAAACTGGGAATGATTTTGGCCATCTAAACAAACATGACAGGCGACAGAAATCTCTCCACAAAAACATTAACTGAAAGGCAAATTCACATGAAAAAGTAAATGATATTGTTCTTTGTGAAAAAAGAAATTTAACAGTGATATTTGTTTTGTGTGTTAGCTATCAAAACAGCTTCACAGTATCTGGCACTGTTTGTCCCTCTATCTGTTTCTCTAGTAACAGTAACATTTTGACATACATTATTATTATATATTATACTTTTGTGACACGTAAAGGACAGGTTCATTACAAGGACAAGTTAAAGTCAAGGTCATGTTCAAGGTCACACTCATAGTCAAACAATGGTACAGTCTTCTCTTAAAGAATTATTTCTTAAAAAGTACTCAATTTCTGCATACTTCAAGGTATCATTTTTTTCTCTATATACACAAAACTTGTTTTATTGAATCTAATAATCATTAACCATCCCGAATTGATCATCTACAGAAAAAAAATAATTGATGACTAAATTGTCTACAGTGACAGAACTTTTATTTATGTGTAATACATATTTGGTATTGGGGGGGGGGGGTTGGTTCAATTTGCACCTTTCTTTATCCAACAACTGTAACAAAAGCATAAACATACTGCAATGTCAGTACCGAGCGTAAGTAGTTCTCATATGTTTCTCACTAATTAGGTTATTGGCTGGACACACTAATGATTTATACTTTGGTATCTGATATTATAGATCGTGTTCCTGTTATAAATATAGAATCAGCTGATCAATACTGAATAGACATACATAGCATAGGGATGTATTACGGGCCTACACAGGACTCCAATAGCCAACATCATTTTTATTTTTTAAACAGACCAAAAATATATTACTTCACAATATAATCTGCATTTATCCTGTGTCATTTGATTTCTGAAATGGGGCTCCGTGTTCTAGCGGTTAGATATTTTTACTTTTGGTCAGCTTAGATTGGAAACTAAGCTGATTTTTCTGAGGAATTTTGTCAATTTACGTGCATAATTCCGGTGTTATTTTCTCTTCCCTGAAACCGAGTTCTCCATTTATGTGTTGTGTACAAAAATGTTAAAAATAAAACAAAATCAATTGATATGAGGAATTGGATAGTAGGTTATATGTTGAACTACTTATGTAAGTTACGAAACCGCCATCAAGGCATATCGTAGTTCAGCGGTAAGCAATGTGAAGTAAAATGGCTACTGCAAGTTGTCATTAACGATTATTATCATCGAGGTGCACAGAATCTTGATTTTGCATTAGTCATTGCATATACATGCCAATAAACAAAATGGAAAAAAATCCTTAAATATAAGCATTGAAAAGATGATGAAAAAACAAAATTTATAAAATTTGGTCTGCAATTTAAATGTGCAGATGCCAATGGTAACGAACCAGAGCTGACAGTTTACACTTATTGTTAAAACATTGTTCTCTGCATCTATCGCAAAATGCTAACTTTAGTTTACAGACCACTGTACAAAACGTTGATACAATTGTCATCTAGCCGTACTCACAAATTAGCTCTATTACTGATACCAATGTCTAAATCATTAGTAAGTCCTGGATAATATGTACAAATCCGGTGAATACTGGATCTCTGAAATCCTAGAAATGTGATAAGTTGAAATGGAGAAGTAAGAATAACATGCTGCCCAGTCATTCCACAATCAAATTCAAATAGAATATGCGAGGAATACATCCCTTCACATTTAGTACAGGCGACTGAAAAACCGCTATCGAGCTGGCAACTCGACACGTCATTTTCATTGATCATTTGATAAAATACTAACTCGTTTTTTTTTTTTCTGATCACGAGAAACAACTGCACAAATCTTAAGTTTCAACCAAACTTTATTTTACAGGATGAGACAGAAGTCAAAAGATTCGGAGCGACGATTTTCAAAGCAAATGTCTGCTGATCTAGCAGACGGTAAGAAAAAAAAAATTTCACATCATGTAGTTAGAAATGAAACAGTTAACAATTCATTCAAACAAACTATTAATAAACTTTTACGATTTGTTCAGCTTTGTACCACAGTTTTATTTGCATATAAATCACTGAAATATAACTGTTTTCTGGTTTTTAACCTATATCATCATAAAAATATAATTTAACCTTCATTTATTTTTGTGTATGACAATAATTTGAATAATTTATTGTGAACCTCAGTGAACGTATTTATTCATCTGGTAGTCGAATCCTTATAGTATTCTTCTAAAAGAATAGCGAGTAGATTATCGATCGATAGGTGTCATCGATAAGTTTTTACGAACACTATTAGCCATGCAAACGTTACAGTTTTACAAAGGAGTCCAAAATATAAAACAAAATCTCAGATACCAAAGTATTAATCTTTAAAATGCCCAGGACATATAAATCTGGTGATATTGACAAACAAAGACCTCTGGACACCAAGAGATAAGAATCGGGTGTCACGGAGGAGTAAGCACTCCGGTCACACACGCTGTGAGTCCATTGCCAAGTCCAAATGAAATAAGCGAGGAACGAATCCTTGTCACAATTGGTACAGACGAATCATTATTTATTTATTTATGTATTTATTCATAAAAAATAGATACCAACGTATAAATCAATACAATGCCCATGACATTGATGAAAATCCGGTAAAAAACGGACAAACACGGACCTCTGGAAACCAAGAGGCGCGATCAGGTGCCATGGAGGAGTAACCATCACCGTCGACCGCTCAAACCCGCCGTGAGTCCACAGTCAAGTCAAATGGAACACGTGAGGATTGTGTCCTCGTCAGAATTGGTACAGACGTCTCAACAACCGCCGACGAAATGGCAACTCAACATATCACTTAGTGAAACAGAGTATTCGCAAACAAGACTATTATATCGACCGTAAAAACTGCGGAACGTTATTTATTTATTTTATTATTGTTATTATTATTATCATTATTATTATTATTATTATTATTATTATTATTATTATTATTATTATTATTATTATTATTATTATTATTTCTATTATTATTATTATTTGTTTATTCATTTATTATTTGTTGTTTATTTATTTATTCATTTATTTATTATTCATTGAATATCTATCTATTATTTCATTAATAAGACAATCGTTTCTCTCAATAATTTTTAAATCTTCAGATGGAATTTAATCATTCGTAGTTTAGTATAGCTGTACGTGATCCAAAACTCGGTTAATTTTGGGTTTCGGTTTAAGTTTACCCTATACGACGCTGTTGCAATGTATTATCGTGTCGTATCAATGCTAAGTACCACGCTGAATGTCATAACAGATAACGATAACCAGCCGGGTCCTTCCGCAGTTTACGCTGAAGTTGATAAATCCAACAAAGCACCAAGACCACAGACAAACGTCCCTTCTGGTCAATCAGTTATATATGCTGAAGTTGACAAAAACAAGAAATCACCGCGACCAAAGATAGATGTCAATCCTGGACCATCAGCCCTGTATGCCAAAGTTGACATATCTTCAAAAACCCCGAAGACTGGAATGAATGGAGGAGGTCGGGTACAAAGTAGGTCGATTTATTACCATGTTGATACAAAACTAAGTATGACGCATAGAAAAATTAAAACTATACTATACTGTGATGAAATACTATTTAAAGTATATCATGATTCTTCATTTAGTGGAACTTGCTAGCGAACGATGGTAAGACTAACAAACATGTTTTTAAATACATGTAAAGAGTAATTTACACGAAAGTGGCTTAGATTGTAGGACCATGTTTATTGTCGTGTAACTTTATTTGCATCTTTGATTCATTTTGGAAAACGATGTGTTATGTTAAGATGATGTTTTGTTTTTATACTGCCGTGTTAAAAACTTTAGATTAATATGATTTAACGCCTAACAAACCACATTTTTTTCAGGTAAAATGAAAAAGAAGCCTGCTAAACAAAACGGACCTGAGCGTAATGTTGTAAGTACTGTCTATAGAATTGCTTAATGATTTGATTTACATGCAGTATACAGATATTGCGTTTAAAAATAAGCTTCTTAGGAATGTTAAATTATATTCTGAATCACGACCATATACAATGGCTGATCTGCACCAATCAGATCTTAAACTGTGATGACAGTAGGACTAGCATTCTCAATTGTTCTCCTTTCTGAGACAATTTGTATATCAATTGTGTAGTAATATAATTTTGCAGTTACGATTATTGATGTTGTTATTGTTGTTGGTTTGTTGTTTAACGCTCAATTTAAGAATATTTCACACATATGGAAACGTCACAAAATGCTGGTGTAGGATTTGGAATTTGGTCATTACTTGACACTTACGGTCATTGAGCAATAAGGGCTTTTTAACTTGTTGACAACTACTGTGACAAGGGATCTCTAATTTTACTGTCTCATCCAGAGGACAGGACACCGCACTCGAACTCACAACCTCACGATCGTGAGTCGAGAGCGCCATTGCCTGCGCCAGGTCAGCTCAATCTATTAGCACTTCAAATGCAATTTTGATACATAGAAACTGTAAGTTCAATTTGGACCGCATGTATGTCTGGATGAATGCTTTGTAAACATGTAACCTTTTCGCTATGATTTTAGAATCCGCAGGGTCTAGTGTACGTCGATGTAGAGTTCCCTAATGCGGAACGAAAACAGGCAAGACCCATTGATCCAGAAGAGAGGACAGAATATGCCAGTTTACAAATGCAGTAAGACGGACTGCTTATAGGAAAAACACCAGCTTTGTTTACAACATGGGCGCAGACATTTTGGACACCCAAAGTTGTGCGGAGGGTAAAATGAGCCCAGCGATCTGATTGGTCATTAAATGAAAAAATTAGTTTTTGCCATTAAATAAGTGAAATAAAGGTGATAAAAAAGATACATGAATTTGGTAGTACTTTGGAAAATTATAGGGTTGACGGTTGAAAATTGAAAGGGACGGGGTCATATGAGAATAGATATTTTCCTTTGGTGCGGAATACTACGAGTTGTAAAACAAGTGAGAAAATTTGAAGTAAAAATGCAACGGCAACCTATACTTTTGATTGCAAATTTTGTTATAAAAAATATTGATCTTTCAGCACAGGGTACTTATTTGACCCAGATTTAATAAACATGGGAGTGACAGTGACCTGAAGTTTTGTAAATTAGCATTGAGGCCTATGGGAAAATATTTGGTGGTGTCTGTCCTGTAAACGCCAAAAAATTTGGAAAATGTAGTCACCTATGGACCATGAAAAATTGTAGATTCAAGTCAAAAGCTCCAGTCAGACTCTTAAATACGAATGTTTAGAATAAAACCGTGTAGTTAAAAGCACATGTAGGTGTTACATGAAAAAGTTATTAAATGTTTTATCGGTTTATCGTTCATTGATTGGGATCATAAAACACGGAAACGCACAAATATCAATGGATGATTTTTTATCACAGCATTAAAATAAATAGTTAAAGATAAATATTATACACATTGTACCAAAGTTTTAATGCTCAAGACGATTGATTCTGTCAATTATACTTCATCAGTTGAGCTCAAATTTTAAATATATTTGCTGAAGAGAAAGTGGTATCAGACAAGGCCAACTAATACGTATAGCTACAATCCGTGTAAGAGAAACCACTATTAAAAGATGGCTATCTTAGTTTAAGAAGAATTTACAATTTTTAATGGTGCTATCAGTGTCAAATATTACTTCAGTATAAGATTATCAGCTGGTACGCTAATACCAGGTACTACGTTTGTGTATACGATCGTTTCTGTCAATTATACGTCATCAGTTGAGCTCCAATATTAGATAGATTTGCTTAACAAAAAAGTGGTATAAGACAAGGCCAACTAATAATTATAAACGTATCGCGAAAATACGTCGAAGACAAAAAAGATGGCTATGGAAAAGTATTTTCACCATTGTGACAACTAATATCTAATAAGTTATCTATAAAATGTATATATGTTTAACTTTGTTTTTTTGTAAACATATTAAGGACATACTTTAATTTACAAAAGAAAAAAAAAAGATGTATATGTTCTCATAAAATGTGTTTGTACTGTCGTTTTCTGTTTCTTTTTTCGTATAGAAATAAATGTTTTCAACTTTTGGTTAACACTAAACATAACAAATTGGTAATTATCGTGATATATACCTTTCCAATGTTGATTTGAAGTGAGAATACCACGTTTGCCTTTCTGAAATGCATACTATATGACGACATTTACGATGCATTGGCAATGTACGAATTTAAGTGATGAAAAATATCTGGTTTTTTGTTTTTTGTTTGTTTTTTTTTTTTTTTTTCATTTGAATAATAATTTATTTTCATGACATATGTTTCATTTTTCGGAAGAAAAAATCATAATAAGGAGTTAAAAACTTATAGCAAAATGTGTTTTTTAGGTAAAAAAAGAACACATACACATTTCCTGTACGAGTATTCTATAACATGTATTTGTTCCTTTTTCATAAATGTTTATGCTTATTCATCAAGTATAAAGAATCATATATAAATGGGTTTTAAAGTATAGTAATGATATGTATAAAAACTGGTTATCAGCAGGATTTACTTCAACGTGCATATATTATATTATATTACATTATATATATATATATATATATATATATTATATATATATATATATATATATATATATATATATATTATATATATATATATATATAATATAATATATATATATATAACCTGTAGTGTTTGATCCGTTGCGTTTACATATATATCTCTCTAATCCAATCATAATTTTATGTATTTAATTGACTGACACTAATGTCAAGATTGATATTGAACTTTATGTACATATTTATCTATTTTTTTCAATTGCATTGTTTTACATTTTGTGTCCCTTTAATGTAAAATTGCAGATATCAAACTATTAATCGTCCTTACGCAATATACAATATGGTAACTGCTTGACAAATAATGTCCTCTAGAATTATAAAGGTGTGATCAGGTGCCGTGAAGGGGTAAACAAACCCACCATGAGCTTCAGTCACCCGCATATTGAGTATATATTTAAACAACAATCCGATATGCCAGGGCGTATACAACATATAAAGTTTCATAAAAATAAGTAAACTACTCACTGACAAATTATTGACATAGAAATACCGAAAACCGCGAGTTTAATGTCAACGTTCGGCAAATTTTACGGTCGGTATAATAGGCTTGTTTGCGACTGCGACTACTCTTTTTCACTAAAGGAAATGTAGAGTTGCCTTTTCGTTGGCGATCGTTGAGACGTCTGTACCAATTTTGACGAGGATACACTCCTCACGTATTTCTTTTGATTTGGCTGTGTTGTCACGGCGGGTGTGACAGGTCGACAGGAATGCTTATTCCTCTATGGAATCGGATCCCACCTTTTGGTTTTCAGAGGCCCGTGTCTGTCCAATTTTAACGGATTTGTATCTATATCCTGGGCATTCTATTGATTTATACTTTGGTATCTGATTTTTTTTTTTTTACATTTCACAATTTCTATTGGTGATAAGATTTTTTAGACTGCTATCGATTAGGTAACTCAGAATTGCTTTTAGTGAAACAGAGTAATCGCTTACAAGACTATTATACCGACCACATCATTTGCGGAATGTTGACATCAAACGCAGTGTCCGATATCCGTGTGGCAATAACATGTCGGTACACAGTTTACCACTGTATTTGAAATATTTATCTTTCTGGTTTTACTTGTATATATTTATGATTTTATGTTAATTACCTAATTTGGTATAATACATTTTTCATCATGGTATTTACTTAATATTTTGTTGCAATGATGAAGCAGAAGTTTATTTAACGATAAAAAAATATCTCTCTTATGGTGTGAACTATTGTATCAGAGATATGACTATGTTGTATATACATGTACAACATCCCATTTAGTTTACACCAATGTTAACTTGTAAATGCCTTTATCTTTTTTTTATTTTAGTTCTGGACAATCGTCAAATGTATGTATAACATGTAGTAACAAATACAAATAGTTATTATCACATTTCTTTTCTGCATTTATTTATCCATGGACGGCAACGTGTTTTGTCGTTTGAAATGATATCGAATTTTAAACCGGATAATTTATTTCATTGCAATGCAATGACGTCATGGAACTGTTTCAGCTAAATGTCACTAAGAGCCAACGCGTTTGAGCTCATGGAAAAACAAGATAGAAAAATAAAAGTTGTCATATTCTCTTTAAATGGTCTACGTCTTGTCAAATTAAATGTAATAAAACGATTTTTGCACCACTTCAAGTTCGATATAAGAATTTCTTGACAAAAAAAGAAATATCAACCTCGACTTTCAGCCTCGGTCTACATTGATTTTGTGTTCCATAATTCCAATATCAAACCAAAAATAATTACATGATTGAATATAATGATTATGTAGATTTAAAATGCAATATAATATTGCTGACAGAGTATCCGCAATCACGCCATAACACACCGAAATAACGCCTACTTACTTAAGATTTGGCTATTTTCTAATACGCCTTTACAAACAAAAGTAACAAGGTTAGATTTGATTATTACTGTTTGTAAAACAAATGTTAGCACATATGTCCTCTTAAGGGTTTTCACTTGAAGAGTAACTGGGTGATCACAGTCGCCCGTAGAATTGGGTGTTATCAAGTAGAATTGAGATCAATATAAATGAAAACTCAGACAAATCTCACAACAACTGCTCAAAGATGTTGATCTGTGTTAAGCCACATATAAGTATATTAGCCTCTCTCTTCCAGTCAGCACAGATTCGAGCCCCGTTGGAACCTTTATGTGAGAAAGTTTGCCAGTTTACTTCTCGAATGTCAATAGCTCTAATAACTCACCATTAAAATTGGCCGTCACCATATAACTGAAGAAAATATTCAAACTCTGGTATATGATGGTGTTCGGACGGACAAACACACACACACACACACACACACACACACACACACACACACACACACACACCACACACACACACACACACACACACACACACACACACACACACACACACACACACACACACACACACACACACACACACACACACACACACACACACACACACACACACACACACACACACAAACACACAGACACACACACATACACACACACGCACGCACACACACACACAAACACACTTCCGGTCAGCACATATTCGAGCACACGCTGGAACCTAAACTGTTTTCGTAAGAACGTTTGCTAGTTAATTGTCGAATGTTAGTAGCTCTAATAACTCACCATTAAAATTGGCCGCCACCATATAACTGAAGAAAATATTCAAACTCTGGTATGTGATGGTTCGGACACACACACACACACACACACACACACACACACACACACACACACACACACACACACACACACACACACACACACACACACACACACACACACACACAAACATACACACACACGCACGCACGCACGCAGGCGGAAAGAGACATTGTATTAATTCGGCAACCAAAATTTTTGTTCTTCGTTACGCCTAACATATATTTATATTTTATTTATAGTCACTAATAAGAAAAACTGTTATTGTAGCGAGTAAAAAATATAATTAAAAAGAAATGTGGCGAGCGAAGCGAGCCAAAAAAGAAATTAAACATAAATTACTTTTTCATCACAACTTTGGCATCAGAATTAAGTCAGATTATTTATTTTCTTGCTAGTAGAGGAAATATTATTTATTTTCTTGCCCATAATATATTTCCAAAATATTCCACCCCCGAATCAAATGATTGCCACCTAATTGTGATGGACACAGCAGTTTGTTTTCGATGATGTAAAACATTCCTTTTTTTTTTTTTTTTGGTTTTTTAATTCTGTGCCTTCAGATTTGTTTCGAATTTTAAGTGCCCACATCTGATTAAAACCGCTTCTGGAATAAGGAACTGTACAGTATTGCTGAAGTTTCTCCTTGATAAGGTATGAAGATACAGATTTAGTAGAACATTTGCTGGGTCCGTTTATACATATCTGCTAATATGAGGTTTTGTGAACCGTACATCCAATTTGAATATGGTAGCTGAGAATCGGTATCGGTTGCAGATGTGGTATTGAGGTATCTCGTGGTCGACGTGTGTATTCTGGATTACTAGAATTAAAATAAAAATAAGTGCTAATAAACAATTATGGTGTTGTGCCTTACAAATAAGACTTGAGGGTTTGTTCCGGTGGGACTAGTACAAATTGGTCATGTTGTGACTGCCTGGATGTTTCCGGCGAAAGATATTACATATACACAAGCGAACGTATGATGTCTGTGTGAATCAGGATAGTAGTTGAAGTAAGAGAGAGAGACAGACAGAGAGATAGAGAGAGAGAGAGAGAGAGAGAGAGAGAGAGAGAGAGAGAGAGAGAGAGAGAGAGAGAGAGAGAGAGAGAGAGAGAGAGAGAGAGAGAGAGAGAGAGAGAGAGAGAGAGGAGAGAGAGAGAGAGAGAGAGAGAGAGAGAGAGAGAGAGAGAGAGAGAGAGAGAGAGAGAGAGAGAGAGAGAGAGAGAGAGAGAGGGGGGGGTTGCACCTATTTGTATTGGAGATATTTAAAAAAATGACATGTTCTATCTGAAATTGTCATTTAATCTACATACTTTACAGATACACATATCTTTTCAATTTCAGGAAATATACTGAGCCTTTAGGAACCCTTATAATAGTTGTTTCTAATATAAAGCTGTAGTATTGTACAACAAATACTAGTTATTGATATATAAATAAATTCATACTTGGACAAAGATGCTGGTCTAACACACAGCAGGAAGAAATACAAATTCGTATTTGCTTCAACCCTTTTAAAGACCCTCTTTTGTTCTATTGATGTTGACATTTTGTAAATAACGTAGAAACGTTATAAAAAAAAAAACAAAAAACAAAAAAAAACGGAAGGTACTGATCTGGGTGTACTCATCACAATGAGCATTGCATCAATATAATGCATGCTGATTGACAAACAGATGCATGTAAATAATTTGCTGATGGTATCATTATACAGTCTATATTATTATATAGCCGTGTACATATGTATGCAAAAGTGGATGGAAGGTTGCCGTATTTATATATATATACAGAAAGCCATAACATCAATGAACTATACATGTATTTTTTTCTTTTTAAAATCAGCATGAAACAATAGTATGTAGTAAGCACTTCACACCGTCAGTCCCTTCTGGATATCTCAGGAAATTATTACACTCCTTAAATACTCTTCAGATGATTTGCGATTTATTTTGTAAAGATAAATGTTAATGTTAAGATTACATCTTAACGGCATCCAGATGAATGTTTTGCTATAGTCTACATTATTTATTCGTATCACACAGACTACAGATACAGAAACCACAATGCCATTTTGTTTAGTTTCAGACACAAATACATCAACTGATATTCAAGACCTGAAGCTGACGTTTATATGTTATGGTTTGATAAGTGCAGTGATTATTTGTCTTCTGGCTGCTGCTCTAATTTTGAGCATTTTGAAAAGAAACCGATCAGTTACTTCAAATATGAACAGAATATATAAAATCCTCAGATACCAAAGCATAAATCAATGGATTGTCCAGGACATAGATACAAATCCGGTAAAAATGGACAAACACGGACCTCTAAAAACCAAGAGGTGGGATCAGGTGCCATGGTGGAGTAAACATCCCCTGTCGACCGGTCACACCCGCCTTGAATCCACAGTCAAGTCCAATGGAACACGTGAGGAGTGTATCCCCGTCACAATTGGTACAGACGCTTTAACAACCGCCAACGAAAAGGCAACTCAACATTTCACTCAGTGAAACAGTAGTCGGAAACAAGACTATTATACCGACCGTAAAACTTGCGGAAAGTTGACATTAAACGCGGTTTTCGATATCCCTGTGTCAGTAATTTGTCAGTGAGTAGTTTACCTCTGTATATGAAATCGTCATATGTTGTGCACGCCCTGGCATATCGGATCATTTGTGAAATATAAACTCCATATGCGGGTGACTTAGGGATATTACTACTTAAATGTGGAAAAATTACGATGGGAAGCCCGAAATCGTCGCGTTTATCACATAGCTTCGTTGCTTATTTCTCGTCTGTGTTTATATTAAGTAAAATGTTTAAGTATGAAGCGTGTGTGCTTGATTCTGCTGTCTCTTTAATTTCTAGTTCGCTGGGATATATCGTATTGACATATATATGAAAATTGGCATTATTAATTGACAAAACGTCGTTGATATATCAAATGTCAAATTAAAGGACACCGCTAACTTTTTCTTCTTTTGATTCAGCAGTTTCTGTATGGAGTCTGCTTCGTAATGAATAAAGGAACAGGTCGGCCAATAAAGGAGCACAGTTGGTTCCCAATGGAATGCCGACGGTTTGTTGAAAGAATTGAAAGAGAAAGGAGTTTGAGTTCCCTGTGTCGGAAAGCAATCAAAATAATAGTATGAATAGTATGCCAATGGAACCAGGTTGCATAAAGGGATAAAAAAAAAACACGAACTACGAGGAGCTGGGATATTTTCCTGGTGAAAGAAACATTTATGAACCTCTTGAAAATGATAAGGAAGGTATCAATTCACTAAACAAGAAAACTGAGGAATTTATGACAGAGCCAAGACAGAAACTAGAGGTGGAAACTACGAGAAACTACATGCTGAACCATCGGTAAATAACTATTAGACACTGCGTACCGGAGACATTTCACCGTATGTATAAGCCTGATATAATACAGATCAACCATCAATTCAATATATTTGTTCAAAGAGACAATTAGTTATCACTTTAATGATATGATTTTATAAAACATTCATATGTAACACGTATAATAAAGTCTAACGACGATTCGATTGGATAAAGTGCGGCAAACTATTTTTATTCAATATTTCAGTATTTGACTTATAGACAATTTAAATCTTACTGCGTCCCTGTGGCTTTGGGTGGCAAACTGAAACAAAACATAAATGTCGTTATAGTATCTGTTTATTTCCTGACGTCATTTACCGGGAATCTGCATCATTTTGTTCCTCAAAGTTACAGGACCGCAGTTCCACTTAAAGAATATATTGTTTTAACGATTTGGTGAACTCGACAGAAGAGGGGGTATAATTAATAATCTCCCGTCATTAGAAATGCTGTTTAGATTGAATAATTTTAATATTTTTAGAAGAATCTGTCACAAGTTTCCATTTATACCACATACCTCGTTATGATATTTCCATATTTGCTCACAAACTCATGGACATTTCAAAACTCGTATCATTAATATGATTTGGATGGAAAATCGTAACAGATTATGTGTGTCTGTGTCTGTGAATGTGCGTGTGCGTGTGTGTGTGTGTGTGTGTGTGTGTGTGTGTGTGTGTGTTTGTGTGTGTGAGTCTGTGTGTTTGTGTGTGTGTGTTTGTGTGTGTGTGTGTGTGTGTGTGTGTGTGTGTGTGTGTGTGTGTGTGTGTGTGTGTGTGTGTGTGTGTGTGTGTGTGTGTGTGTGTGTGTGTGTGTGTGTGTTTGTGTGAAGATTTCCGATTTCCTTCTGTCCATTGCAGCTTGCAGCATTCTCCCCCTTGTTATTTTGTTTGATAATGATGCATCTACTATGTAGTTGTGATTGGCACACAGTTGAAAATAAAAGTAAAATAAAACACAAACAGGTTCTGCTGCTATGTTTATTTATCTATCTCCCACTGAAGATCTCCGATCGTAACTTACGTCTGGACTTAAGTTTAAAATAACATTTCGCGTTAAAATAACACCCTTTCGTAAAATAGAGTATGCACATGTAAAATCAATCGCAAAATATACGTTCACGCCCACATTTGGATTTACGACGTTTAGTAAAATTTGCTACTGAACTTTTGTTGTCCATAGAGAAGGAGGCACGTTTGGTTGTCCATCTTAAGCAAATGTCTCAGGTGGGAAACAGTTATACGAGAGCCCAAGTATGATAGTTAACGGCACATTTGGTCATTTTCACTGGCTGCGGATAGGACGAAATTTAGTTTGTACGATATCAAGGAACTTTACAAATTATGCCGATCATTCCTTCTTCCCGGTAAATGACCTTGTATCTCCTAAAAATACAATGATTTGATGTGATATATTTATTATAGATACATTATCTCAAAAACGGAAACACGTTAAAAATATCGATAGAACTGAGGCGCAGTCGTCACATTAAGAGAAAAATAATGTAAGACATACTATATTCTTAATCTACTTTGTGAAATAACTTTCAATGAATTATCAAACTATCTATGAAATGTCAGATTCTCTAGATAGTGTTGCCTTCTTTTAATTTATAAACGGTTCCAGTCCATATGCAGTAAACTGATCATTTAAAAAAAAAAAAGTTGTTGCTTGTTGAGCAATATTGAAAAGCAAACTGTTTACTATTTTATTGCTATAAATTGTGTTTCCACATTTTGTCATGTCTTTTTTCTATAAATTTTGCTTTTTGAATATGTCAAAAGCTATTGTTCCAATGTTTGCTTGGCAAGCAAAGGAAATTAAATTATATTAATACAACACTTTAACCAGGTACAATTTCAAAATAATAACAGTGTGTGTATTGAACTGCATTGGTTTCCATTTATGGGTATATGGTCAGGCAAAATTGATTTGTTAATTTACATAAATAACCCTGTGTAATTTCAGCCTCTGTGTTGCTTTCATGTATAATGATCACCGGAAAAGAAAACAAAGTTATTACGACATCAACTGACAATCAGGATCTAAAGATGTCATTTATAACCCACGGTGTAATACGTAAGTATATGTTTCTTTTTTATGTTGTACTTAATATTTTGCTATTGAGAAAATAATTTTAATCACAATCCATACAACAACCATATTTACAGATATATATTCAGTTATGTACGTGTTGTTTAAAACTATTAGCTTACTGTGCGTGGGAATTTCTCATTCATTTTGTCATTGACAACGCTATTTAATCATTTTATTAAATATCCACTTCAGTGTATCATCCATATTATATGACTGACAATTTATTACAACTTATTGTCAGGAAGTTAGATGGCTGGTGGCGAGATTTTATTGAAAAAATGATGTGTACCACTCAGTAATGTTAGATATCATTCTACATCACGACCATATGCATTCATTCCATTTCACTAATCCGGTCTACAACTAATTTATGACATTTTACTGAAGCGTAACCTTTCAACCGAACTCGAGAGGTTTCCATAAAGTATTGCGAAGGGTGTGACATGCTAACATGTGTCACCTGACCCTTTCTCGTGTCTTCTCTGTAATCATTCGTCACGTTCTGACCATTTGTAAATTAAAATCTGTCATATTCCAATTAACTTGCAATTTCGATCAGCCATTAGCACGTCTTCATTATTATTTACTGTCGTGTGCTTATTTGTAAATTAATGTATATTTAGTTTTTGAATAAGACACTAATGATAATTTGCGATTTGTAAATAAACATATTTCAGTACCTTTTGTCTGAAATTGTTTTTCTAATTGCAGCGTCAGTCGGATAGCGAATTAAAGAAATTAGAATGAACGTTTTCTTAATTTTAATTATTCTGTCTAAGACACTTGTTGCATACTAAGGAGATGAACTGAATGAAAGGCTTTAGGTGACCCATTTTTAACCAAAATCTGTATGTGGGAAGCACACCCATATAAAGCCCTATACAGATTGGGACTGGTAAAGGGCTAGGATTTTCTTCTCATGAACAAATGATTAGATGAATTTCAAATTATGTATGCATGGTCGTATAATCAAAAGCTACACAGATTGCAAATGAAAAAGGTGTTTATAAACTAGTCACTGGGGAGTACCTCATAAACATCGAATATATCTGATAGATATTTTTGTAAACAAACATATTTCACGCCACACTCAACACCCTTAGCGGTCAGTTATAATTGGTGGATGACAGAACCCGGTTCCCATGTACCGAGAAAAAAAAGTGTCAAATTTTTGTATGAAATGTTTGCAAACATGCTGATCCTGTTACCATAGAGGTATCCAACTGCAACTGCTGCTTAATCGATGTTGTAGGCTACACTTCATTGCGTTACTTACTTGTATATCGTTACAATGCCCTATTATCTATATTAAAATAAAGTCCAAATGTACATAAACTTTTTTTTTTTCGTAATGGATAAATTAAAAAGTAATACAAAATTAAGAAAAGCTTAAAGGAAAATCACAATTGTTGTCTTTTTTGGTTTTATACAAAATGAAGCGACTTGGAATATACCTGAACAAAGTTGTCGATGCAGGCACATTGTAAGCATTTTTAGTAAGACAGTCCGGTAACAAGAAAGGATAGAATAGATGGCGAACTGGAATGGAAAGTCCTCCTTCCAAAAACCCCCTACCTTTGCAAAAACGTGTCCATAGAAAGCCATGTGGAAGTTGCAAATGGGAGTGGACTACAAAAGGAATAAACACCGTGTATTTCATATATTCATGTATGAAAAGAAAACAAACAACAATATAAACAATTTATCGCATACCCTTTTGTGTGTATGTGTATGTGTTCAGTGTAAAGCTTTTGTTTTATTGCATAAGCTATTTTGATAGCATATTTTACAATTTAACAATGCTATCCATTCACGTAATTTAATTTACACCTCGGTAT